>VYYJ01000568.1:0-52198 GCA_021029165.1 Cyphoderus albinus
TAAATCCACCAAAAATTGGCGGGATAAAACATTTATTCCAACACGGAATAAAAGCCAGCTGTCCGGATGGGCGTACTCTGTCCTAATCATCATCAAGTTGAGTCAAAGAGTCATGTTTTAATTCAGGGATACATTCACATGGAAAATAGCTAGGCCATTTCACTTTTATTTTCGAAATGACAAGAAATCTCACACAATGTAATAACCACGAACTGCATCAGCATGGCGCTTGCTTGGACTTGTGTCAGTTTACAGAATATTTGTTGGTTGGCATTTCTGCCTTCAGACCGACTGGCCCTTCTAGTAGCCACTTTAAATTCCAGTATGTACAATAAAACTCCACGTAAGGCAGCATCAGTGGAACATCTGGAATATGGGCGAGTTTATTGTGCCGTTCATTTCTCTCAGAGCCTTTCAGCCATACCACCAGAACTTTCCCCTTCTTCCCTGTATTAAGGAGTAGCGGAATCCCTCCTGCTGAAATGATTTCCTCAAATTTGTGATGATTCGTGAATTCGTAGCATTGCCACCTTTGCTAAAATTATACAAGCCGTTCAAATGAAAATGAGAGTACAGTTATGATAATGATTCTGTTGACTCGTCATAACTTGTCGCTTTTCGCAACATTGTACTTATAACAACGTTACTCTTCTCGTTGCATATAATATTATGCAGAAACGGGTACTTGATACTTGCCCAGACAGAAGCGTGGGTTGACGAAATAGATTTCATTTCTACAATAAACTGTTAACATATTTCGGGTTTTCACCCAGCCAGTCCTCTTGAAAAAAGTAAAGCATGTAATTTGGGTCATTCAAATTATCTTCCATTTTTTAATTTAGACTGTCAGTCTGTCTCTATGTTGCTTTTGGAATGTACAGAAACTAGTAACCAGAAACCTTAATTCATCTGCTTGCACCAAATCATACATACATAAAAACCTATAATTGTTTGGACATTGTTTTCCGTTTAATTTAATTAGTTTCTTTGAATCTTAAAAATGTTGAATTTACAAATGGATGCTTCAGTAGAGTAACTAAGTGGGTGTGGGCATCATGTCTAAATATCGTAAGCGCCGAAGTAATTAATACTTGTTTGTTTAAATATATGTGCATACATTCATAATATTTCGCCTAGGGATGGTCATGACAGAAAATTGACGGCAGTCATATCACATACGTACATGCATATTACTACATTTACCGTAAGAAATAACAAATAATTTAGGTATATTGTAATTTCCGCTTTACCTTCCTTTCCAATTCAAACTTCAGAAGTCGATATATCTGCTGAAGAGACTATTTTAATAACTCACTTTTTTTTCATTCATAACAAGTCAAATGAAAGAATATACAAAAAAGTCCTTTCATAACAATAGCTTGAAGCCAGGGCGCAGACTTCTACCGCGCTGTGTGTAGTGATGCACCGTCAAGATCAAGATGTAAATACCTCAATCATAGTAAAACGTCTGGAAGTCTCTCTGTCGACCAGCATTATGACTACCCATTGGTCGCCCCAAAGTCATTGTGGATGGATTTTGGACTGGATCTATAGAAGATATAGAAGAACCTGGGTTCGCTCCTGGGTGATTTGAATAGTGTGAACCTCCGGGAGAAATAAAAGTGGACGATGGGTGCTGAAGATGTTGTTGTTGTTGTTGTTGTTGATAATGATGATTTACAGATTTTCTCCCCAAAGTCGCAATGTTTCCACTTGTAGTGAATGTACTACTCATTGCTACACCCCCATCCATTATACTGCCTCCCCCTCCACTACCAAGAAGCATTGCACTTTCACCTGAACAAACTCCGCTGTTCATTAGCTGATTGTGGTTGACAGCAGAACCAGTGGTGTGAGAAGAATTACTGATAAGATGTGTTGTAGAAGACGTTTGTAGGTCGAGCTCATCGCCCGGGCTTCGACGAAGTGACGGTAACTCCGTGACCTCGTCAGTGACAACACTCAGCTCATCTATATCACTGAGCGCTGTCGTAGTAATTGGTCCTGCTGAAGACGACTGTTTACTGATTTCTGTCATATAAGAAACAAAAATTGTATCAATTTACATTAATAATATATATGAAGAAATATGATTGAACCATTTATTAAAAGACTATTTCAATCATTCTGCTTATTACGATTGAGAAATGAACAATGAATTAATTTTATATGAAATTTACGCTCAAGTAATTACCTGTTAACGATGTGGGGTTTCTAGCTCGAAGTCCAGACTTTTGCAGCCAGATCTTAACAATAATTGTAGTTACCAATATAAGTAATGCTGCTGTTATGCTGATTGTTATGTATAGCCACAAGCTCTCTTTGTTTCCTGTTCCATTTGTCCCAATACAACATGATTTTTACATCATTTGTCATGTCAGTGTTGGATTCAGTTGTATCCCAGGATTCGACAAGACAGCAAAAATGAAAGGGAAAGAGAAAGAAGACAACGTTGAATTATTTACAATAGAACAACATAACAGCACGCTGTTCACAAATTTATAAAAGATATAATTTAATACTGCATCAAACAAGAGAATTACGCATCAAAAATCAGATTTCTTTCACGTCTCCTTACGAAAAGAACATTAATACTTTCATGCTTCTCATGTTTAGTTGTGTAGAGGAAGCAATGTGAAACTCCGAACAATTTTCTTATTTCTATTCTGATTTTGCCGTTCGCAAGGAAAGTGATCGTGGATGTTAGATAAAAGAGAACATCTCTATTTACCGATCATACTAAAGGCACATTTCTTGTTCAACAATACCAAAAAGTCCGTTGTTTGTAAGCCAATTATTATTGAATTCGTTCTTATTTCTTGAGTTGCCTTGAAATAGGTAGACGGGTATCGTCTTTCCTGTGTGCGTGTGTGTACTACTACCACCATTCATAACTATTTACAATATGTGGAAAGTGTGTTGGGTGAAAGCTGAAAACAACTGAGCGAGCAGACAAACATCAAAAGTCAACAGAGGAATAGCGGAGAATATATTTATATTATCATTATTATTAGTATTACCGAAACGTACACACAGGTTGGTTTTCCTATTGTTATTATAAACTTAAACACATTTTACGAAACATGTAGGAAAGGTGGAGGTACGAGCAAGGCGTTGTGTATGAGTAAGGGTAACTGAAGCGTTATATCATTTCATTCTCTTCGCCTCCTTCCCTTCACTCTCCTTTTTCAGAGTTAAGTAAACTAGGTACTAAAAACTTTCCTCCTTTTCCCACTCTCTCTTCCTTGTTTGTCTATTTATGTGTATGATGCAATTTTCTTTCCGTATTCCAGTCAAGTTTTATGTGGTTCGCCGTTTTATTAGTGATTTCCTTCCCTCTCATCACCTCATCACATTTTTACCCTTGACTGCACTTGAATGAAAAAGGTTAAGCCCTCGTTTCTCTCTCAAGCATACACTTTCCCTTGTAAATACTTCGATTCTTCACGTATGCATGTATACCTTAGCCTTATGATGATTAAGCGTATTACTGGTGTTGCCACCAGGCAGTTTCTTTCTCGTTAGGTATTGCCTTACTTCTTTCCTTCGCGGAAGACGAAAAGAGACCGCTGTATGGAACGGAATTTTTTCCATCTGCTTGGTACAGTGAAGAGTAAATAACACAGTTTCATTGACATTCATAAAAGGCAGCAGTCTCTCTTTGCTGAAGCGAGGCGATGCGGGTGAAACAATGCAAACTGGAAGGCTTAACCCGGAGGGGAAACAAACTTACATCTTTAGGACAAAAGGCTGTATAAAGTGCATTGGCACTTCTTCCTCGATAGTTTTAGTTTGAGTGAATTCTTGCTTTAGTTGCCATTGAATAGAGACAGAATGTTCACTGTTTACCAAAGATGTTTAATATGTATAGAAAAGATATGAAGTGCCAAGACTCGTCATATGCATTTTTCACACGAAATTGTTTCTTCTTTTGGTAGCACCGTTCTCTTTGGAAACTTTCTCGATTTTAACTTCTTGCGTATTTTGTTGCACAAATAATGAAAAAAGATAATGACTTCATATAAATAAGTACAATAACGACAGAACAGCAGCAAACTTTTTCCATACGTAGAGAACAGCGAAACACTAAGAATCTCATTTCAGTCTGAACGTTGTAGTTGCAAACAACTGTCTGCAGACAAATCTGAAGATTGTAGATCGAAGAAAACCGAAACATTCTTTTCATAATGTGAATCTATTTACACGAAACTTGAAATCAAACCTTTACCACATTGTCTTCTGTGTTTGTAATATTGCAATTTATGTAATGGTATCGTAAAATAAGGAACCACTACCAAAGATAAAATGTGGAAATGTTCTAGAGAAAGTCTCAGTGAAAAGCCTTTCGATAGGAAGCAAAAAGTTAAATAAAACAAATTACAATGACGAAAAATCAACTGAAGAAATACAATTTTGAAACCGAAACAACTTTCACATCATTTACAATGACAATATACATTACAAATGATGAAACATAACGAGCGTCAGTGAACTCTTGGAATGGGGAAGACAAAAGAAAAGTAATAATTCGAAAGAAAATGAAAATAAAAATAACAAAAAATAAAACTTACGAGAAATAAAATCATAAGCTCGAATCCCTTGTGAAATAAGGTAGATCAAGCGAAGATCATCCTGAGAATGATTGGACTCTGCAGAATTCTTGAAGTTGTTTTGAGAAGATGACACTCCCCCAATGATGACTTGGCTTCTGTTTCTGTTGATGCCGCCATTGTCATTGCCATCATATCCATTATTTCTTTTGCTGGAGTTGAATCTATTTTGGTAATATTCTTCAGGAAAATTGTAACGGGATTTGGAGGATATCTGCTGAGTTGAAGAGAATGGTTTTCTCAAATCAAACTCGGAGCCGGATGATTGCCCTCGTTCATCTTTATCGTTGTACTGCTGTTGATTAATGTGTCTTGTCAAGGTGTTTGATGAGTGCGCAATTGAACTTGGATGCACTTGGGATTTGTCTTGATCGTTGTGCTGGTTGAGGGAGGTTCGTTGACGATATTTCACTGAACAATATTTTTATACCATTGCAGTCAGGGTTGCATTGCATAGTACGATTTCGTTCAGAGAGCAATGTTCAAGTTCAAGCATGCATACAACAAAAATATAATAATAAAATCATAAAAATAATGTTTAAATGTCGTCGGTTATAGTAGTGTGGGACGTATCAATACATCCCAGACAAGTCGATTGCAATTGACATTAATTATAGAAAATTTTTTCATTCTTCATTAAATTACCTCGACAGAGTGCATTGAACGCTAGTTTAGTTTTTACGCAATTAGCTTTCGTACGAAGACCCTTGTAATGTTATTACAATGTAATTATTTGGGGATATTAGTTTTTTGAGATGTAATAAAAGTGGAAGAAAGAGAATAAACGAAAGTAATAAGTGCAGTTTGTTATAGTTAGTAAACTCGGCCTCATATACATATTGCATTTTGATAGAGTCAAATATTACCTTCTCCCGAATTCTCGTATAAATCTCAAGTCGACAAAAAATGACTTAACAAAACGAAAAAAAGTTGTACGTTGCCAGAGGCTTAGTCTACTAACAGCAATACCGACCCGTCAAACTTGGTCTAAGTAGTTTTTGAGTATTCTTTGTAGAATGGGCACAATCACTTTACCGAGAGTGTACGTTGATGGTACAAAAATTTCTTCTGCTTACTTCTGCCCCTCTAACCGGTTACACTTTAATGGATATTACCCATATTACATCTGCTATGTCTTTTATGACGTGAATGGCCACACGGCAAGTGTATTTAGTTTCACTTTATGGAACAAAACAGAACCGGGGACAACACCACTTGTGTGTCCGCGAACATGAAAAGGAAGTGAAGTTGTATTTGGCGGAACGGTCGTAATTGAGTGTAGAGCAGTAATATGAAGTTGTCACCATCCCCGCAACCTAAGTTACTTTCTCTATTATCAAAGTGAAGAGTACAGAGACAGAGCCCTGCTTATAAAGATAGAATGAAGGATATCATTAGACGCAGAAATTGAAAGTTGGTTTATTTGCACTTCATTTATTCTTTGCTGTTGTTGTTGTTGGTTGGCGTCTGCTTTCTTCAAAACTTACTGGACTAACGGGTTGAAAGGAGACCATAATAATATTTGATTCATATTCCTTGGCCCGTTTAGGCTTGTCAGACTCATTCAAAAAGTATGTAACGCTAAAGGAGCTACTTTTCATACTCCCTAGCACCCTGGGGTCTTTGTATATTTTGTGGTGTATGAAATTACTTAGATTCGCTAACATCACAACTTGCTTTCTTCCCGGGGCAACTTCCTTTCTTCCTTGTTACGTACTTTTTGAATGGCAAACAAACTTATTCTATTTCTTTCCTTACTCTGGCTTCTGGGTAGAAGTCAATGAATGATATGGTTATTATTATTATTCCCGTGTCCCTAGATCTAACGTTCCTGCTATCATGTTTTACAAACAGGTCGATGAAAGTAGAAGAGAAAACAAAAGGTACAGTGTTGGTAGACATAGAGGATCAAATATGTACTATTATTATTTTGGCAAAGGAGCAAAAATGAAAAAAAGGAAATGATCATCATCTTTCGTCTTCTCTTTTTGGAAAATGAAACGAAAAGAGATGTGTGCACCAGTGTTGAGAAGTCGGGGGTTCAACCAGGAAATACATCGTTACTGATATTACGTGTAAGTGACCCATACATTATTTTTTCGTTGTTCGCCAGTAGATGAGTAGGTAAAAAGCTGGACGAAGCTCAAACTGCTACCTCAATAAAATGTGAATTAATGGGGAGCGAAAGGAAATGCATGTTTGTTTGAAGAAGGAGTGGTATAAAACAAGAGGCAGGTACAGGAGAAGAAATGGTTAAGATGAGCTTTCAAGAAAAAGCTTTCTCCGGTGCAGTTAAGTTGGCAGAAAAAAAATAATAGAGGAAGAAATTCATGTCCTTGTTCACTTGAACTGAAGTGAACATTTATTTCTTTCGTTTATATATCAATGTAGCTTTGAATCATGATCAGATCGAAAACTATCATTTTATGGATCGTGGTGCATGGTTCAGAGTAAATGGACATACTACCTTTTGATTATATTACATCATGTATTTGGAATAATAAAAAGAGATAAATAGTCGAGTAGATTTGACTTACGAGAAGAACGACTTTTGGAAGGGAAACTGGGCTTCACTGTAGACTTAGGATTAACCCAACCCTTGGAATGGTCTGGAGAATAGATGGAGGGCTGCTCAAGTACTCCACCCACAGGATCACCACTCTCGTACTCAGTCTCGTCCTCAAACATTTCATCAGGCTCCAGTTCACCTTGATACTTTTCTTTTAATACTTTACGAGGAACTGTTTGGAAACAGACACAAAATATTGAATATCCCATTAAATCATAATAAATGTCATGTCATCTAAAGTTTTGCTTTTCAGTGCAGTTTAATGATTCCGAACAGAAAAATGAAACCAATGAGATTACATCATAGAGGACTTACCACATGTATTAATGACCTTCAGGTACATTTTAGACTCTGGCTTACATGGAGTACCAAATGTAGCAGGATTCACTCCTAAGGCACAACGTCGTTTCCCGTGACACATTTGCATCACATTCTCCGTTGCGAACGAAGACAAACATGCTGTAACACAAATTAACAATAATTTATTAATAAAAATCGTTGTATCTTTTATCATCCCTCATTCGCCATTTTAAACATGCATAATTATTATTTGTAATAAGCGTTTGAAAGGGTAAATTATTTTGGACGGGAAGCACGCGTCAGTCAAGCTATTTTTGTGGCCATCTGATTTAAAGACGCTAGATAATACTCATTATCAATAGACTGGCAAGTAAGCAACAGACAACAAGCATGCATACAAACTAAAGTGCATATCTTCGTTTTCCTACAAAATTCTACAAAGGGAAAAGGGAATGAAATCCCTGTCAGATGTAACTATTGTCAGAATACCGGATTTAACAAGTGCAAACGATTGTACTCACTAGCGGGTTGGGAAATGCATGCGATTTACTCCCTCCCACCCCACCTCCAGTATTTACGTAGCTTGTTTCGCGAATAGCTTAGAAAGCCATCACAAACACTGAACGGGAAATAAATCCTTGACAGGATTGATGAAGCTCGTTACGTGATTAGTTCATGTAACATTTTACTCCCGTGGTCAGTGTATAGTGCAAAGCAAGGGAAGACGGCTAGGGGAGAAGTTGTGAAAACGTTTTACTTGCGGCTTTCATTTGTAATCTTGTCAGTTGATCGAGTTTTTCTGTTTAGGCAAAACTCATGCAAAGGGAAAGTGAATGCAGTGAGATAGGGAAAGCAGCCATATGCATATGCTTCCGGCATTAATTGCTTTCGGCCACAAGCAGACATGTGAGGGAATGTACCAGAAATGTCGGTCCACGTAAACAAATTGAGTTCATGTTTCGTTCTGGAAACAGATTGCACAGTTTGTACACAGTAATAATAAATAGTTTTTGTTAGCATATTGTGCTACTCCCTGGGGTGTGATCTTGGATTCCAATCAGCACTATGATTAGAACAGTCTGCAGAATATCCTCCCACGACGTAACCTGGTTGTATAATGCACTTGCAAGGAATAATGGAAGAAAGGGGTTTCTGAAGAGTTAAAGTACCTACAACGTAATGTGAGATGCAAGAAATGGGTATTGTAATAGAAAACAACAGGAAAGATTCGATTACTACTATCGACCTGAAGCAAACAAATGGCGTCTACAAGTCAACCAAATCAATTTAACCTGGTATGTAATGTATCCCTAATCCCGTTGTTTTCATGGAAAACTAGAGGAGTTGGTAAAAGCTTCAACGTGTCGATATTTTATGCAAATAAAATGTTCAGATGAGATTTAAGCACAGGACAGGAAAAACGTAGTTGAAAAGGTTTAATTCTGTAGTCCTGCATTACAAACTATTTGATGCGCAAATAAATTCATGAACCAAGGACGTCTCTTTACTAAGCGCATTGGAGAATTATTGTATGTATATCTGGCTCTAGCTCTGTTAATTACATTGTGGTCAGGTCTATTGGGCTTTTATTTCAGCCGAATTATCTAACAAATTAATGGACATAAAAAGCGTTTGCTTTATCTTTAGATGTTTGAACAGGTAAATTTTAAAACTGAATTTAGCCTGTCTGAGTACTTTTGAGATTTACTCGTTTTCAAGTGCCTTGACTTCTGTTCTCATAACACTTTGTTATTAAATAGAACGTTTACTTGTAACAAATACGTTTTCCAGACTCTAAATGATCTTTTTCGATACTCATAGCATCTTGTATTTTGAACCTTAGAAAACTGAGTTGCTATAAAACTTGAATTTTTATTGGGATATTTCGGATCGTGTTACGCTACAGCTAACGTATTTTATATGAAAACTGCAAAGTTCAACTTTATTGACGACGCCCACATTTCCTGTGTCAGATGCAAGTAATGCACAAAAATAAAGCACCCAGTTTAACGACTGACCAACATAATTAACTTAGCCTGAAATGAAGTGGAATCATGAGAAGTAAAAAATCTGAAGAAATCAAATAAAGCTCAAGTTAAAAAGCAAAAGAATCAAGCTACCGAATTGACAATTTCCTTTTCTTCTTTGTTCCATTCTTTATTAACATATCATTAGTATGCTGGTGCGGAAGGAAGACCTTTATCTAGTCCATTATTTATGCAAATGTGTCCTTGCTCGTGGAAAAGGAGTGTGACGTGCTTTATTGTTAACGATGAAGACGATGGAGCGGATGTACTACTTACACATTCGCAAAGCAAAACTGGTGCACACATTGTACATGTGTATTAATAATCTGCAGACATTGCACGATCACGATTAAAGATGCGACAGCTGCAAACATTAACAAATACAGTGAAAAAGCGATCTGCGAGTAACAAGAATAAAAAAGCATTCCGCCACAAAGCTATCATCAAGCAACTTAACGATACTATTAAACCAAAACCGTTCACAGTGACCGGAGTAGACCCCTTTCCTGATCATCTTCATTACGAAAAATAAAAGAGTGGTGGTGCATGGCTGAAACTAACTCCCAATATTGATCAGTATTGTAGTTTAAAAGTCTTCATTGGTTGGAAATATAAGGACACATCGCAGTTATTAGAGCAGACGATCTCTTTTCTCATCTTTGATCTTAGCCCAAGAGTTTTCTAAATGTCAGACTTCAGTGAACTGGGAATGCAGTCAAATGCTATATAAACGTAACTCATTTTCAAAGAAAAAGGGAAAGTTGGGTACGAACAAACACTGGTTCGTTTGTGTACATAGATCTTAGATGAAAATGGTCACGTCAAGTTTTGGACCAACCCTTGCAGCAGGCCAAAGATAATTTTACTGTTGAGAAGGAGAAAAAAGGTTTCGAACGCAATAGTCCTTCCCTCCGCTCTCTTTTCTTGTACTCTCTCCCTCTCGCAGCTCATTTAGAATGCTATTCAGCGAGCGATTACAAGTTCTACCACTACTTTTAATATGATTCAAAAAGCAAGTATAGCCATTACTGACGACCTCTCACACGACATGCGATATGCGATGAAAATATTTTGTATGAATGCCTGCAACGAATGAATAAAAAGTTATTGGATGAGGCATATTACGAGTAAAAAGGAAGTGTAAAGCGCATACGTTTACTGAAAAGCGATTCCTTCATGCTGTAAAAAACTTACATTCTTCCTGAACTCCCTTGGGCTGAGGACACTGCACGCTTTCATATTCAGTTCGCCCGTAGTTCGCTGAATAAATGGCAAGTCGAGAGCTCCTATTGCATTTCAATTGGACTACTTCATCATGACAGCCTATCACGCTTCTAAATTCACCTGCCACACACAAATGGGACAGACATGTTAAACGGACTTTTCATACTCCCACCAATGAATACACATACACAAGAATATCTATTCGTTTTAACTTTAAATGCCTATGTATAGATGCTTGTATTTTAGTTTATGGGAAAATTTTTAATACCGCACATTTTCTTAAATATTCTTCTTTCCTGAAATAAATGTTCATGAAATTCTTATAAGTAGCGAGCTTACATAAAAAAATTTAATGGTCTTCTATGATTATCCGTCGCAATATCCCGGTTTTTATTTCTTTTTTTAGAAGTTGCCTACTGCGCTGCATTGCTTTACGTAACCTCTCATTTTATGTATTACTATTTTAGTCCCACTAACTATTGTGTATGCAACGCAGTGTACCACCACCGCTGGAAAGCGATGATTCTATATGCTGATGTTGATGATGCTACTGCTGGTTTTGTCGTTTATGGATGGCTATATTGGAAAATAAAGGATGCTCCATTACTCTGCTATTCCATTGCTTTGCATGGCTGAAGAGAGTCGGTATCTTTTTAAGAATGTTGATCACATCTTCTTTGTTCCTCCTTATTTTCCCTACACTTTCTCTTTACTTTCACCTAGTTGCTTTTTCGCTTTTCTTCACGTCCCTTTTTCTGCCGTTTACCTTTTCCTCTTCCATCAATTCGTTGTTGAATTTTTTCTTCTTTCATTTTCTCTTTCGACATTAGAGACACGGTAAAGTTGTGGAAAAATTGTTCGCAAGGCATGCTAGAAAAGAAGTATCGACATTAACAGTGGATTTCCATCTTGTTCAGTCAGTCGTCAACGAGGGGAAGCCAATTCATTATTACATGGAGGCATTTGTACGTGTGCGTTCTCCTTTCCTTTACGCCTCTACCTCAGTTGGGTTCACGATCCAGACTAGAGTTTTAAAATGGGCACACGTAGAAAACTAACAACAAAAGTAGGAAAAAGGAAAGTCAGACAAAGCTTTGGGGAAGCAAATATCTCTCACGCTTTGGTAAAATGCTGGATGAAGAAAAACTGATAATGTGCATCTGTTATGCACGCACTATTTCCTTCAAGAAATTTTGCCCAACCCGGAATTGAGCATGTTCCGTTAGATATTTCAATATGATAATATATTTTAGGTATTTAAATAAGCTTATTTTGTGACATTCCACGAATCAAAATGTAAAATTTTGTCGAAAAATACGTTTTATGCTAACCTTCAGCGTTTCGTGTTTAACTTCACCGAGGTTCATGCATGTGCATCTTTAAATGGCAACCCCAAGTATCAAAGGATGCAAGCTATGATCTCTGTCTTTCCTCT
The DNA here is from genome assembly GCA_021029165.1 of Cyphoderus albinus. Taxonomy (NCBI): domain Eukaryota; kingdom Metazoa; phylum Arthropoda; class Collembola; order Entomobryomorpha; family Paronellidae; genus Cyphoderus; species Cyphoderus albinus. Next base: position 12,166 of record VYYJ01000568.1, read on the forward strand.
ATCAGGTCGTATGATATCAAACACGAAATCCTCTCTTGATCTTCAATGCACACAATACAGGCGAGGAAAAAGAATGAGAGTGGATTATTGTCACTCAGTTCGTTTCTCCCCGTTTATTGTAAGAAAAGCTGAGCACATTATTTTTCTTTTCCTTCAAAAAATCTTGGATCGCTCTCAACCACAATCCTTTAGTCATGATCTTTGCATACAATCCAACACGCACCCATCTCTTCCATCGAAAGAGTGAAACGCATTTGAGGAAAGAATAAAGCGTTTCTACAGGACTATGGTATTTATAATAATATAAAAATCCCGAGATTCCGATATGTTCTTTCTTGTTCCCAGATTTCAACTCGTTCTATCCATTACTCACATGCTAACTGAATTGACCTACATGACCCCGTCATGAATCGTTGCCGTGAATGTAGTCAAATAAAAGGAAGGGAAACCGAAAAGGGAAAGTGGCATCGAAGGAAAGAGGATACCGGCGCACTGGATTAATGGCAGTAAACTCTCTCGTTTCGTGTTTTATAGGTGTGCGACAACAACCGTAAAGTTTTTTGGCATATGGTGGAGAAAACGAAATGCAAAAAAGGAGCGAAAAGAAAAAAAGAAATTATCCATTCATTCAAACGTTATTTCCTCCTATTTGAAAGAACGTGAGAGGAGTGTGCATTTCAAATGTTTTTATTGTGACTCCAACTTCTCCAACACAACACTGTGTAGACATTAGTTCAACTTAATAGACAGGAAAGCATGGGCGAGCCTATATTGAGAAAAGGGTTTCAATGCAGCAATAGAGATGGTTAACTCTGTAAGGTTCCGTAAAAAGGAAATGTTAACGAAACAATCTAAAAGTGAACAAACTTCAACGGAATAAAAAGTTTTATTTGTCGGAGAGTGATGGTCGTTGAAAAACAAACCATTCTACCTCGATTCTTGAGTTTCCATTGCCACATGGCCTGTATTAACAGATCCGACGGTTAGAAGAAGGGAAAATAACTTTCTCTACATTAAATCTCTTGTGTTGAAAGAATGGTTCAAAGCTAAGCAACACCTTCTCTGCACCTTTGCCTATCCCTCTGTGTTGCTAAAGTTTATGGGCCAGTCAACAGTGAAGTATATTTAGGCATTTATTGATGCTTGGAATATTTTATACCTGTTTAGAATATAGTTTTATTTTATTTCGAATTTGGATAACATTCCCCTTCTATAAATGCTTACAATATTTAAATGTTAAATTGGTTGATTTATCACTTCAGTCATCGAAAGATTTTTTAGATCTCAAAGGTACCAAGTTAAGATTTTGTCACAAGTGTCAGTCACGTTATATTTATTTATGTAAGAATACAAATTATATTTTCTGAAATAAAATTAAAGAATTTAAACTTTCTTCATTGAAAGTATTTTGTGCATTATGCCATTTTCAATAACAAGGCCTTATGTAACAGTAGAAGGTTTTGTAGTGAAAAGGCTGAACTTAACTCCTACCTTATATTGGGAGGAGTTTTATTATATCATTGAAACGTCAGATTTTGCTTCCTCGAAAATTTAGCCATATAATCAGAGCTCTGGCTTCAAGGTTAAATAACATACGGTACAGTATATCGAAATATAACTCAAGCAACATTGATCTTGCCTAACTTATGGTATAAAAACTACAACTGCTTGTCTAAAGGTTAAGTACGCAACCTGGGTATAAATAAATATAAAAATTCAAGGGGGCTGAAACTTGTATAAAATCCATGCATGCACCTTATATCTCAAAAAGGACAAAAGTGCTTCATGACTGCTTCACTGTCTCCGAGAGAGCATATTTATTCCAGACGTATTCTTGATAATATTTTTAAGTGTCCGGCGAAAAGGAGCATTGATGTATATTCTAAGGTTATGAATGTGCACTTTTCCTTGAAAAGCCAACGACTTCTTGAAATTCATACGCTTTTTTGACATTCCCTTTTCACTTCCACGATGCAGCTGTACATTCACCTCACTCCAGGAGCAGAATATTTATGTATATACTAGTATTCAACAAACCAGACGCGACGCACGGTTTTTCCATGACGTATTTTGTCCAGTTTTCTCCAGTGTGCAATATAATAGCCGTCTGGTTTTAAATGGCAAGAACATTACATTTACTGTAGCGTTAACGTCTTTTCGTTCTCCCTGTTTTCAGTTATTGCACGGCAAAGATCCATATTTATATACTTCAACCGGGAAGGGGAAAGTGGATGAGTAATGACAAACAAAGTTGGAGAGAATTAAAGAACCCTTTTCTCTCCATGTATAACATGCCATTAAACAAGCACTGTGAAAGAGTCAAGTTGCTTTTTTGTTTATTTTGTATGATCTGAAGTATTTATCCAGACAGATATGTTGTATTATATATTGATTGATAATATAAAAAACCAATATGAAAGAATCATTCTTATTCCATTGCCTGTGTGCACCATGCTTTGTTTGTTTTAGGTAGATTTAGTGCTTTAGCTGTTCCATCTGGTAGCGCCCACTTACGTTTACTAATGTACAATTTTGGCAAGTTCCCCATTCGAAGGAAAAAGTTGAATAAAATGTGTGTGATCACAGAACCCAGAAGCTGTGCAGGTCTTCAATTACGGCGAAGAGTACTGAGAGAAATATTATTGATACAGACGTATGTGTTCGAGAGGAAGAAAGTGCTTTTCAAGCAAAATGTGATGATGATCATTCGTTGAGTTAGTAAAAGCTCTCTCTACTTTTCTGTTGAGATGTCTGAATGAATCCCTTTTCTCATGTTTACTTTGTTACGGTAGAAATGCTGTAAAAACATGAATGTTTTTCATAATACATGCACACGCCGGAGAACGATGTTTTTCAATGCAGATGCATAGTGTAAAATTCGTGTAATGCTGGTGCGTACATTGCGTGACTGAACTTGCTGAGAAAGCAGTTTTAGGGCTAAAAGTGAGAAACCTTTTGTTTTATACGAAACCCTTTTGATAAAGCAAAAGGTTATATGGAGGTCTCTGGGAATAATCTTGCGAGAAATGATGTTGCAATTCAATGCACATAAAGTTGAACAGAAAAGGCGTCTCACTTTTACTTTCTTCAGTCTGAACTCGTGAACTGAGTGGAATGTCAAAGTCAAAGGAGAAAGGAAAATGCTGGCGAGTTGGAAAATGTCAACTATAAAAGATTAAGTTTTCCTTGGGTTGATTTATATTTGACATATATAGGAAATGATGGAGTGACGGCGAGTTTGGCAGATGCTGACTCTATGCCATCTTGATAAGAAAGAAATGTCAATGAGCATCAGAAGTGGTTTGACAAAATCGCGGTTGACAGTTGTGACATTGGTCTGTAAGCCTAACTGCAATTGAACCTGTCATATCAACAGGCTCTGCAGTCTCATGTTTGTAAATGCAATGCAGCGCTATCGAAAACAATATTGAAAATACCATCGACTAGGAAGGTTTGGTCATAGTTCATAGTAATATATTATTTAATTGGAGTGCGTAATAGGGCTATATTTTAAATTATATATTCCACCGAGATTTATTTATGAAAAAGTAGAAACTTTTAATAGGGTAAATAAAATATATGAGGGTAGTTATCTTACTTGGTCGGCATTTGTAGGCGACTTCTACATATTTACGACTTCCAGGACAAGGATCTCCTCCAAATGTTCCAGGAGAAGTTTGAAACTTACAGCTGGTCTTCTTCTGGCACAGTCCTACCACAGTCTGCAATAGGGCGTACTATGAAAAATTTGTATACACACTTGGTTAGTGCAGTGCAATCCAGATTTTTTCAACCCTTTTATTACGTCTGCATTTTTTGTGATAGCATAGCTAAAAAAACTTCTGCATAGCTGAAAAAGTAGCACAAAACAAACTCAAACATTAGAAAAGAGCATACAGTAGAGGATAGCAGAAATTAATTTTAATTAACCAACAAGCAGAGAAAACATCAGAAAACATTAATTAACAGAAAGTTTTGTAGCTAGCTTCAAATAGAACAACGCTGAAGGGATGATAGTTCAATTCTTTTTAAATGTAACATTTTGGCGAGTTTTGTAGTTGAAACGAAACTTACATTGCAGTAAGTGCAGATAATAAAAACATCCAATTTCCTGTCGTAATAATATAGCACATTTATGATTTCAAAAGATATAGCTCAGGTTGATTTCTCTTACTTCAGTTGAGACTGCAGATTTAATGACCTTGATTTCGTAATGCAAATATTATAAAAGTTTCGTACATATTCGAGTATGTAGCACTGTTTGAATAAATTGGGTGATTCACGGAAGGCGGAGAATTTTAATGAATCGAAAAGAATAACAGCCGTTAGATGTATGGTGGTGAGCGATGTTTTAACTGTATCTTATCTCGAGCAACAGAAGCAGTTGGATAACAGCCCGAAGGAAGTAAACATACCGAAGCATGAACTGTTATTTCTTTTAAAATGGCTTACTGTAAGTCTTCTCATGGATATATGTACATCTTTTTCAAGAATGAACTTTGCAGGTAATTAATTAACAAAACTGTTGCTACAGCTGATTTCAACAGTTTCACTTTGCTTTCGGACGTGAGAGCGTAAAGTAACATCGACGCGCTTCGTTCTACTTAAATTAATTAATATACTTGAAGGTATCCCGAGGTATTCAATTTCAAAATTAGGTCATATTTTTGTAGGAAAATATAGCAGTCAATTTCGTATACAACATTATGGGTAAGCAACTTTGAAAGGATTCTTCTTCCTCAGCATCTTTGTTGTTGGAAACTTGTTAGAAACTATAATTTCTTCAGGGTAGGTGTCAGACTCGTAAACACAGCAAAAATTTCAATGTCTGGCTGGACTATGTATAAAGAAGAAGCTTATTCTTTGCAGTCAAACTCATTGGCCTGACCTTGGGCTAAATGTAAATATTTGATTGAATAAAATACTTTTCGTTTTTTAAATTATATAATCCCCAAACAAGAGCGTTATTTTAATAAAAAATAAAATGTTCAATATAAAGATATACACCATGTAGTAGGTACGTACTTTTCGGGTAGTGAGTAAGAAAAACAAACTGAAAAAAGCTAATCCTATTACTAAGGGATAAGCAATAGGAATATGTATTTTAGTGCCCTGAAATCGTCCATAGATAAAAGAAGACTCGTAATTTTATTTGCAATTTTACATAAACATGCACTCTGTCCTCTTTCTAATAAGTTAACAATTAAATTGGAGACTGCATTTGGTTATAAGGTGCATGGTCATATAATTGTAATTTTTGTTTCACCTATCTTGAACAATCCTTTAACGGGATTAACAGTGGGTATTATACGAGATATTATAGTTGTATCATTGTATTTTTGTGAATCCAATGTCTTTGGTAAATCCAACGGTTTAGTGGATGTGGATAAAGACATCACCGGACCAAAACCAGTCTTGTCCCCTAAGTTTGGCCGGCTAATGGGAGAGTGGCGTTACAGAAACAGACAGGCACGTGGACAAACAGAGACAAAAAATAAAATTGCATCACACACTACAGTGTGTAAATAAAACTGTTAAACTGTACTTGTGACTCACAAGTTGTGAGGTTTCTGAAATCTATTTATTTTGAATTTTTTCATTGATACATAATTGTATCGCGTCAAACTGATTTATACTTAATGTCATATTGGCATTGTTTTTGCTAACTAGATTTGTTTACGGAACATTAGTATTTCGTTTTAAAAAGTTAAGATGCTAACATAGAGATCTTCCTCTATAATGACTTGAAGTGTTTTGGGGGTATTCTTTCTCGTGAATTATGACCATGAATTCAAAGTAGGTAAAACCAACTATAGTAAGCTGTTTAACAAAATTCCCTTAGAATTCCACTTCGGTTTGAAAATTTTTATTATTCTCTCTGAATTGAGTTTGTTTGAAAAAAGAGGAGCTCTACATTGTGTTGAAACAAACAGCCCTTTCCCTCAAAGCTCCAATTCGTTACTTCTTGCTCTGATACTTTTAACTAGCCCGGTAATGGCCTACAGATCTGTGTACTGCAACTCCACCGTCCCAAAGTACTTACATTAGGTTTCTCACTGGATGCAATATTTTTAAAATGGTAATAGAATGGGGGTACGAATACTTAACTTTGACATTTACATTTTATGTGAATGTAAATGGGCAAAATTCCTTCTGCTTTGTTTTATGTAGCGTAATACAAAACGTAATAGGTACATTATTACGTAGAATAATAATGAACTAGCTACTTTATTGCATGTATTGCATTTCCTATACTCAAAAGCAATTTATCCAGGCATAAAAAGAAAAAAAGTGCTATCATAACCCTGACTCTAGGTTAAAAACAGACTAATTTGAAAAGGGGAATGAAATTGTGTTAGAGTTTCCTATTTTAAAAATTCAAAGGAAAGAAAATTCGATTATAATTGTAGTTGCTAAAAAACAAAGAAAACAAAGAGAAAAATTTTCACTATAAATAAAGTAAAGCAACAGATTCTAAATAAACAAAGAAAATGTACAGAATTTTGAAAGCAAATCTAGTTAATTTTTTGTACTGGAGTTTTAGATACCTGTATTGCTGTAGGCCAATGGCACGTCGAATTGGCGTACCCATCCACAATATCCAGCAATTCGGGATGTGTATTTGAGTTGATTGAGCAGAGTGCTGGGGAGGGCGCAGTTTTCCCATACTGAATTAAGAAAGGAAAAAGGAAAAATATATTCATTGGGTGTTCAGCGCGTCTAGGATTGTTTCTGCATAGTTGTTATTTATATAAAAATAATTTTATTTTGAGTTCTGAGTTCTGACGTAGCACCAGTTGCCAGTCGTTTTTGTTGTAGGTGTTTACCTGAGCCAACTGAACCGATATTGTTGTGCCCGTAGGACATCTCAAAGTCATATACTCTCCATCACAAGAGGCCTTTTGATAAGTCCGTAGCGTCCCCGTTAGCAATGCTGTAAGTCAAACAAACAAAAATGGTATATTAAAAGACCTCATTATCGGAAACAAATTAGTTTCATCTTCCTCATATCTTGGTCTACTTTAGTAACTGTCAACTCGTTCCTTATTTAGAAACCATATCCATGCATAGCTGTATTAAAAAGAAAAAGTTTGGGTTTTCTCTTTGACTTTCACAAGTTCACAGAGCAGATAACTAAGCGAATCCAAATCCAACTAACCTTTTCTCTCTCTCTTAAAGGCATTCGCAATGGATGTGCAGGGAAAGGAATCTAGCAGTCTAAATTAAATTGCCAATAGGCAAAGAAGCTTACATTTGTCTTCCTGAACAAAACAAGTAGGTACATCTCAATTTTTTTCTCGCTGCCTCTGTGAGTAGGCACGTGTTCCTTATCATTTCATGCATCACCAGCATACCATTACTACCTCTATTTGAACTTTAAGATCAACCATGTAACAACCCACTATATCACAACTCACATAACCTTAACGTACATTATCTATCAATTTTGTCTTTGTTACCCAGAAAATTTTCTCTCTTTTTCTTTTCACCTCTTCAGTTTTATTCATCACTTCTTTTATTCCAATGAACATTGTACAATACATCTTTTGATACTTTAAGACACGAAACCAACTCATACTTTAAGTCCGTGAAGGTGTCTTGCGTGAATCGAAAGGCAAAAAGGGAATACAAGTGTAGAGACAAAGGGGCAAAGCCACGGGACAGGCATAGAGACAAGATGAAAAGGAAGCCCAGGTTTCGTATTATTTTCAACCTAAATACTACGTGACGATGGAAAGGATATAAATATATAAGTAATGCGGACGTCCACTAAGACCCAGAGACATGCTATATATTCTGGTAGTAGTAGTGAATCCAACGCCACTTTTTATTTAATAAAACAATGAAGCAAAAAGGCATAGCATCAGCCGCACCGAATAAAAAGAAAAGGGGAGAGAAAGTTTTCTCGTATTTTTATCCACTTTTCTCCTCATGACTTAGACCTCGGGGGATCCTTAGTCATTCAAGCAATAGTGTAATGTGTTAGTGGCAGCAACAACTTCAAGAGAAATAGGACGCACTCCAGCATAACAACGACTGGTGTGTATTACTCGACAATGCTGCATAAAATTCTATTTTCAACAACCGTACATCAAAAATTATTTTGTATTATTATATCACGTCGCTCACAATGAGTGAGTAAAGTGTAAAAAAGGTGTATCTTGATGTTGATGATGATGAGTGGCATAATTTATATATTATACTACATTACTTCCTCGTGCTTATTGTACATTCTGTAATGGTAAACTTGTTTTTGCCACTTTATCAAGTTGGCCTATTGTACATAAACTTTTCTGGCTTTTCCCGGAAAACAAGATCAGTATTATGCATCAACCCACGGAGAGAGAATATCCCACTTGACTGTGCGTAGTCACATGCATCATCATCACATTAGGCTGTTTTGTTTCGTCCGAGCCCCTAACAAAAGAGGTATTTTATATTTTCTAAAGACCTTGAATGTTTGCCCAACTCAAGCCAGAAACTCACTATTTCTCTTCAGTATAAAAATGATAGGTTTAACTTTCACAAAAATTGAACGTTATACAATCTTCAATTTAGGAGAACGAGGAAATGAAACAAGAAAAGGGAAAAATCCCACCGTTCATATTTTCCTTCCTCGTTCTCGGAGAAAGTAGAAAAGTCGCGACAAAGAGTCAAGAAATGTCAACAAAGTGTATTATAAATGCTTCACATTCTTTCATAACTTTTTTTACAAAGGGATCCAGGCAGAGACAGTGTCAGCAGTTGTTGTAGTGCAAACACGTACTTTTACGTTACGTCAGTCAGAGAGCTTCTTCTCGAAACTGGGCACGTTAAGTTATAATATTGTTGTGTTATGGAATGTAGCGGACGTACTATGGAATAATGTGTGAGAAAAAGGTAAGATGGTGACGATGTTGATTACAATACAGCGGTGAGCAAACCAAGCATCATTGAAAAAAAAGGCTAAAAGAATTAGACGAATGAAAGTTTTTTCCTGTGATGATGATTATGATGATGATAAAAGATATGGTATTACTTTTGGTCTAGCGGACCTTAACTGAATAACAACAACTTTTACTTTATTATTGTACAGAAAGTAGCACGGACGGTAACCGCCTTCCTTGTCGTGAGCTGTAGACGGAATTTATAAGGCAACTGCGGAAAAGTATAGGCGGAAAACAAAATGTCTGTCTACGCATTACGTTTTCTTTTAAAAAAAAGGAGGCTACCAATAAATAACTACAACATTCTTTCCTTAACTAGCAAAATTCATTTAAATTGAGAATAATAAAATTCTGCTGCATATCTAAGAAGGTACCTAAGCATAAATTCATTCTGATGATAGTCAGACGACAGGTCATGTCTCTCCAATTCTAGCAGTAAATTGAGTGCATGAAGCTCTCTCGCTTTGATTATTTTTGCTAGGTTTTATAAATGAAAATTCTTGCGTCACAAAGTGTCTTCTGTCGACAACTTCGGTCAAACTTGACTTTTTGCACGTTCTCAGCTGCAAAAGTCGAAGAAAGTTGCAATTACACCAAAGAGTGAACAGGGCTGCAGTAATGTAGAGAATGACAAAAACTGAAAAAGGACGAGTCAGTTTCCAATTCATTTCAGAAGTCATTTCGTCATTATTATACACTTTCCTTAACTATGGAAGAAGAGTCATTTTAACAGAAGGCAATAATAATAACCGTGAAAAGGATGAAAAGTCAACGGAACTAGGGAAAGGCATTAGGTTATTTCTATTTTGTACAAGAGTGTTTTTCTACCTTACATCATTAGAATTTTTCAAGCAAAATCTCTAAAATTATAACCACGTTATTTAAAAAGACCGACATTTAAGAGGTGCTGTTGTATGCTTTATTCATAAAACAAGAACAATAATTTTGCAAATGGAAAATTGAGAATTATTACTACAGAAAACACTTTTTTAGGCTGTTCAATTTTAATTAACCTAATGCTTCAGAACTTTATAAAAGAATTTCTTGCATTTCTTGTAAAGAAATACTTAAGAGAAGTAAAATATTGCATTGTTATTGCATGCATTTTCTGTACTCCGAGTAAATTACATTTTGTTTAAATTATGAACACTGGCGTGTGCATTGCTTATGGTAAAAATTAACAGTTTAAACTGGATAGTTTTTATATTTTGTCAATGTTATCAGTTAACATATTTATGTATCATGTTCCAATATTATCATCGCTCCCGTCATAGAATAATATAAAGCACTTCAGTTTTAAAAGTTTGACCCTGGTAGATTTATAACTGATCCGCTTTTTCATTATAACAAAAAATGAGCTTTAATTCATATCTTAAGTTAATTCATGAAGATTGGGACTTTGCGAGATTTTGTGAAACATCGTAAGTAAAAGCTTTCAAATTGTCTCTACGACATAATTTTTTCGCTCGATGATTTCGCACTTGGCATTATTTCTACAGTTTAATATAAGTGTAACGAAACATATCTAATTTACTGTCTACTGAAATTTCTTATGATCCAAGCATATTCTATAGACCTCGGTAATCAAATTATGATAATAATCTTACATGTTAATATCTCATGAAAGAATTTGTACAGTTGTAATGTGAATACGAGGCAGGCTTAAAAACGTCTTGTGGTATCAAAAAGTAATCTCCTTAATTATAATCACATCAAGGATCACTAAATCGCTTCTTGCGTATGTTTGGAGTGAAATGGGTCGAACAATCTGTCGGATTAAAAGTAGATCTCGTTTACCGCATTTATTTGCTGAAACCGACACAACCGTAGGTAGCAAACAAGTAACCAATATTGAGACAAAATTTCGCTAAATGTTCCCTTTTGAGCTTCCTTTTAGAGTACTTACTGATATTAATCGATGGCGAGGATGAAACGATATCTAGTCCCATGTCTGGTTTTGATACAATGTAAACAAATTATTTACATGCATAGCAAGCAAAAAAGTGTTTGCAAATATCCTCCGTTCGCTCAGTATCTTGATGATCTTGTTTCTATGCTTTGAAGGAAGATTTTCAATTTAAATTTTATAGAAATCTGGGTATGAGTTTTATAGTTAGAAACAGACCCGAAATGATGCCCCCAGTCTTCCTAGACAAGTAGGTTTCATCAACGACTAGTTCATGCTAGTGAGGCATGCACCGGATACCCCTTCCATGAATTTGGACCTTCCTACCCGAAACACGCATCAAGCTCATTTCCAATAGGAGCTTCGTTAGAGGATTAAATGAAACGGAAACTCCTGAATACAAGAATGAAGACGTTTGCGTAAAAAAGTTGGAGAAATCTAAAACAAAAATCCACACTAACCAAACTGCTAGACAAGTATCATTATAAATTGTACAGATTAATAATAATAGTGTATCTTCTCTAATGCAAGCAGAACCACTTAAGTGTGACAGTGTTTCAAGAAGACTTGGGGTAGTTTTCCAATTTTTGTGTCATCGTCTTCGCATCCTTTAAGGGGAGACATTCAACTCTTCTCAAATGAGAATGCTCTCAATTCTATTTTCTTTTATATTCAAAACTTTTCACTGATTTAATATTCAACAGTAGAGAATTCAATTAAGAGCTTTACACAGTTCATCGCACTAACAACCCGAAGGAAAACACCCATCTTCTTGATTTTCAAGAAATTTTCAGAAGATAGCAATGTTTTTCTTGTGAATAGTTACGGAAGAAAAAATACATCTATACGCTAAAATTTCTCTTGGCGGACTTAATGATAATTCTGACATACTAATAATAATGTTAGACCGAACCGATTTTATATCTTATCCAGTGTGTTTCTTCAAAATCCAAGCAGAAATTCACGCTCATCCGTCTTACCAGCTGGAAGAAAAACCAATTTGGAAGGGAACGACAGGAGAAGGATACTTGCTACTTTGTGGTTGCAAGCTCTAAAAGGTATACTATCATTATAGCATCTGCCTGTGCAAGATAAGGTTTAGGTACTTCTTTCTCTTCTTTCCCCTGCCTGCAGTCTGATCTGCATCTCCCACCTTCACACAATCAATGAATTTTTGGCATAATCCCCAGAAAAATTGCTCCGTCTAGAAAAAACTGACTGGAGATGCTGGAATAATGGAGCATTGTTAGATTCCAGTAGTACAACGATGGTCCAAGTCTAATGATGTGAGTTTATTTCGTCCACACAAAATAAATCTATTAACCCAGTGGGGTAGAAATAACGGCCACTAGAGGTTATCACGCATCCAACAGTTTGAATTAATCAATACAATTTCCTGGCGAACTTGGAACGACGATATTTTCCTTGCTGAATCAGCATTTTTTGTCGAGCAAGAATATGACGATCTGTGTAGAATTGGCTAGAAATACACATTTCCCGTTTTCAATTTAATTCAATTATAGTTAAGCTTCTCAGTCACCATAATATTTTTTTCAAAAGTTAAGATTGGTAGTAAATAAGCAAAGGAAAGGAATGAAACAGTTGAGTAAGCATTTGTCTAAAATAAATGCATTTATTTAAAATTCTAGCATTGTAACTTCATTTATACCTACCATTTTTAAACAATTAACTATCGTAAGTCATTAGGCCAGCTTTTGTACCTTTCACCTGGGTTGTTATTTTACAAAATATACATATCTAGTCCGGTCGAACGATCTAACGACACTTTGAGTAATTCACTTTACAGTCTTTGGGCAATGTTGTAAAATTAAAGTGTACTATTATTAACTAAAAGATGCATACTCTAAATAAAGTTTTGATTTCTTAGAGCACTGTAAAGCCAGGAACAGTCTTAAATTGGAACGAGAAGTTGCAAGTAAATGTAACCCATGTAAGGCACAACTTTGGCGAAAGTTAATTAAGAAAATGAGCGAGATGCTAGTTCACATTACGGAGGAATTTCTTTTACTAGAAATTTTCTGCTTTTCTGTTGGAGTATTTACACGTATGCAAATGTGTGGTGAATTGAGAAAGCCCGTGGATTTATTTCTAGTCAGAATTTCTATTTTAAAGGGATTCATGCTGGGTTCAAGTGGAGTCTCTGAGTAAACTTTCCTCCGTTATGCATGTTGACTTTTACTTTTGCTTGCATCAATGGCTAAAACGTTTGTGCTGTTTTAAACTACTGAATTTCGCAGTTTCGTTTCCGTGCACTGATTAGTTAAGATCGGGTCAACGGGTAACACTCAGTCAAGCAATAAAATCTTGCTTTCTTCGATACGCTGATTTAAGTTTCGACAAGTCGTAAGTAAATAAGAATCCGTCTTGAAGTGCGTTCTTTGACAGCAAGCTTACAACATACTGAAGAATACTTAGTGTCTCACAATGAAAATGCATGAACATTAAGGTAATGTACGGGAATAAATGGGATGTGATGGAATGGAACGTTAAAGTCTTGGGGTGGCTGCTACCCGCATTGAAAATCTAGGAAAGGATTGAAAAGCGAAGGCTTTTTGTTGTAAATAATTACTTACAGACTACTCATTCTCAATTCACAATCAATTGAACCTTGCCTTCCCTGCCTACAGTACCGTAGATGTGAAAATCAGCACTAGTTTCTTTCATCGACAGTTTGAAATGTCTTTCTATTTTAGTGAATTTTCCTTACCAAGACTAGGAAAATCACTTTACAGAATAGTCGGTAAAAAGAATGTATTCAGTCTTACTGATTTCAATATGAACAAGGCAATGTCTCAATTCTGAATAAAATTTCTCCGAAACGATGAAAATATTTCTTCAGCTTTGAACTTAAAACTCTTAAATCATGCAGGGGTAACAGGGTAACACCCTCATCGATATTCGTGATTTTCGGCTGCAATCCAACAATAAAATCTATTACCCATTTGGCGAAACTTGTTATTGGCAGTATAAATTAAGCCGTAATGGGCACTGTCATAATAATAAGGGTATTTAAATTAATATTCATTTTTGGTACTAGAATCGATCGAAACCAACTCTTTTATTTTAAAAAGCAAATGACGACATTTCTTCTCTCAGTTTACTCCATTGCTAAACCAAAAATCTCTGTAGTTGATACCTACCTCAGGCGATATTATGTTGATTTTAACCTGATATTTGAAAATTTGAAACTGTGGCTAATGCCAAAATGGTGGCAATCTTTGTAGATGCGTCTATATACGAACAGCCAGATTTCAAAAATTGAGTTAAAGCTTATTGAAAAACTATGCGTAAGGGAGGATGCGGCAGCGTTTCCTCTGTACAAAGCGGATTTGGAAGTAGAGCTGAGCGAGAAAATCTATTTATTCCGTAGTGAGGGTAAAAGTAATAGAATGCGTCAAAAGCAGTAACAACGTTATCCTATTGTATTCCGCGTTTTGCAGCAGTAGAACAATAATGCATTAAATAAGCTGCACAATCTCTAAATGCTACTTCCTAAATTTCTTCCTGTTACTTGGTTCGATCATGCAATAAGTATAAAAATACGATATAAGAATTACATGAGCTGGGCTGATATTCCATTTGCGATTCTCTTCGATTCCCTTCTTGGCTGTTATTCGTAAGCTGAGTCGCTGGCAAGCGACAAAAAAGAGGAAAAAGCAGAATTGGAGAGAGAGATATGTAAAAAACTCTTTGAAAAATTACTACCCGGAACATGGAGCATTGGACATAAAGGGAGGAAGAGGCCTGACAACCATCAAATTGTAATCAACTTTTCGGGAATCAAAGGATCCTCCTACCTCCTCCGATCTCGGCTAAGCGAAAATGGTACTCTTTTCTTCCTCTGTTGATGCATACACATACTTAGATTCGTGAATGGCTGAGAAATGAAAGGAGCTTCCTCGACTATCAATGCGCCACAACGTCACTAAAGGCTGAGCAATTGAAAGTCTTTCTTTATTCTATAAGTTTGAAAAAGAAGGAAGGAAACTTTGAGCTGATACTTTATTCAATCCATTATACTCCGTACTTTTCATCACACATATCCACAATGAAAGTATTATGCATTATATTATGGATATATGTGGAATATCCCAAAGAGTCTCTCTGTGACTTGCTGCTTTCTTTTTTTCTCCGTCTCGTCTCTTTTCTCAATCCTTTTCCTAGTGGAAGGCTTCATCCCGTTTTCCTTTCCTCTTCACAATTTCTTTTCTCTAAAAGTGGAAAAACTTGTACGTCTGTACTAAAAACATTGCCTGGAGTTTATTTGCCTGGACAAGGTCTTTTTTCACGTTGATGTGAAGAAAAGACAACTAGACAGCACTAGCAAGTTATCATCGTCATGATGGTGATGACGATGATGATGATGATAGGCCACCATACCAAGCGAAAAAATGACACAGAAAACAGTCTTAACCACTACCACCAATCATTCAAACACTTATTGAGATGTGGTTTAGGAGTTGATTCGCCTACGTCTCTTTCTGCTATACTAGATCACACAACCTAAAGAAGTCTCCACTTTAATGTACTGCTTATCTTTTCTTTTTATCTAGGTTATTCATGAACGCAGCAAATTTTTCACCCTTTATTCAACCGTTTTGCCTCGTTTATACATAGAATAGGCACAAAAGGACCTACATTCCTATAGTATAAAAGTGAGAGCGCGACTTTCTCAAGTCCTCGCAGTTTTGCAGGGTAACCAGTCATCTGATTATGTCATGATCAGCTGGAGGATCTAACACCAACATTGTCAAAACCTTTCAATTTTTCTTTTATATGGAGCAACACAGTAACGAAAAAATCAATATCAGCGATATGAGGCGACACAAAAGTTACGCTTTCAATCCTTGAAATTTGTACATTCGAAAATTGGTTCACAGACAATATCCATTCATTCAAGTCTTTGAAATTTCACAATAGGCTGATCATCTGAGGAATCAATTTGCGGATGCAATTGGGATTTTCTTTCGAAACTTACAACCTATATACCAATGCAGTTTATCCCGGTAAAAAATGAGCAATATTTTACGAGGTAAATAATACACTCGGGAAGTCAATTTTCCCAGCCTACTTCACAAAATTTAGTTTAAACTGAACGAAGGAAAAGTCTAACATGGGAGTAGAGGTTTGATTATAAAATGTCTTGACAATGCTGTGGTGTGGTGGAGAACTTTACCTCTGAACTAACCAGTTGACCAGGTCTATCATTTTATGAAAATCGTGGTAATTTATACTTTATGCACGACAGCACAGAAACTGTAGACATTCTCCTTTCACTGGCCATGTCAAATTTTTCCCATTCATCGCCTGAACCCGCTTTGAATAATACCTTTTGTTTGTTTCATACGAGAAAATTTCAATATCCGGATTCTGCTGCATCTTATAGACTTACCCATTTTCTCTGGAGCTAAGCCGTGGTAGTGTGTGTGACAGTATGTGGAATAGTTCCAGTATTATGGATAAACTTGATGGTATTATGAGTAGCGAGCCAGTTGAGTTTATAAGGTCTTGTGCGGTGGTGCAAGGATTGCTTTAAAAATTTATTACTTTCATATTTTGTGCTGTATAAACCAAAAAATAAGTGCATGAAACAGTTACATTGAAGAAATTTTTCTAGCAAGAAGTTACGCTGCTGGCTACACCAAAATTGTGGGACGGGACTTTTGCTTTTCTTTATCGCATATATTTTTCATCATTTGACTTCTCCAAGCTTGTATTCAATTTTTTCCTCTTCTCCCAAGCCATATCATTTTTGCCTTTTCATCTGTGTTGTGAAAAATATCCATCTTGATATCAAACAATCACATTTCCATTCTGGATGATTACTTCCATTTTCCTATTTCTAGATTCAAATCTCGATGATAAACATGACACAGAAGGACCATGCCTTCCACACACAAAGAGACGAGAATTCAAAAAGAAATGGAGAAGGTATCTAGTATTTAATGTTTATCCCGGAGATAGAAGTTTGCCAAAAATTCTCACGATACACCAGAGCGTCGCGTCCTCTAAGTGAAACGTTGCAGGACGAACTTACCTACACTCGAGCTTGCAATATTCCAAATTTTGCCAACAATAAATGACACTGTGTATGGGCAATAATAAAATACATTCTTGAATTTGCATTGAACAACTCGAAAACTGGATAAAAGTGGAACTGAATGGAAGTGAGTCTGTTACATCTTTCCTTTCCCCTATTTGAGTCAAGTAACCTTTCCAAAGACAAGAATCTGCAATTTATGTCAAAATTATGGGAAGAGTAAAAACGAGAGAAATTGAGATCGAAAAGGGGAGAATGGAAAAAGTAGATACACTATACACCATTATCACAGAATCTTCAACTGAGAATTTTATATTGCTACAATTTTATGTACTTTCTGCTTCTGCTTACAACTCAACGATGCATATTTCCACAGTAATTCAGAGCAAATGATCCAAAGCCTGATATCATGTAAGTAATACGCACTAGTTTGTCAAAAACAAGTTGCAAATTTTATGAGTTTATGGCGCTTGTAAAAATTGTCTGAAGCTGAAGGGAAATTTTAGGGCGCAAATGTAATAGTCGTTTCACTATCCAATTTTTTTCAATCTTTGAGATCTGCTGTCTTCATTAAGCGTGGATTACATAATACTTCATGAGTATCTTGAGAATTGATTTTTCCTTGAACAGGAAGTTTCCAAATAAATATTTAATTTGCATTTAATGCAAGACTTACTAATGATAAAATAAGTAGTGCACTATAGTGTGCATCATTGGTGAATTGACTTTTGCATAAAACATCGTGTTCCCTTTGACCAAAATTTGAGATAAAATTCTAACTGAAAATTTAAGGTCAGGCAGTACAAAATTGAACTGAATAAAGCCCTTTCATTAATATTGCATAGATAACATCCTTCAAATATTTTTAGCAATAGCTTAAAATGAACTTAACATTATTCAAAATTAAGCAATGTTTGTCTAATGAGTTTTATTTGGGTTACGGGGAGACGACTGTAAGCCTTCGGAATATTAAAATGTAGTTTTAACGGTTAGTTCAAGTAGATGACGACTTGAATCTTTAAAAATTTATTTGCATGAAGACACTTGAGTCGACTTCCTTCCTATGAAAATAATGTTTTCAGAATGTTGACCTAGAAAAACCGACAATTTAAATGTCTGGCAGTCAGTTTCCTACATTAATATGGAAAATTACGACGGATTTTTGAGCAATTTCTAATGACCTCACACAAACTTGGCAATGACAATCTACTATTTCCGACTAGATATGCCATTGCTGTTTTCCGTCAAGGCTTATTAAAAATTATAACAAAAAAATACTTTCCTTTGTCCTTCATAATCCTGCCCTTAGAATGTTAAAGTCACGAAAAAATCAGCAAAACTTTAGGACCAGTCGAAGCGTAGGCTCAAGTCATGAAGCAAATGCTATTGTTGCATTGTTACTTTTGGTTTTACGAGCAACTATTTACTACAATGTATACTGGACGAACTCTTTTATTGTATTTAATAGACTTGTTAGCTTTGGCACGCCTTTTACTTTCTAACAGTTTCAATGAAAGCTTCCATACTTCTATTCCAGTACTGTTGTGTTGTGTTGAGCGATGATAATAATGCCATACACGTCCGTCGTCACTCTAGCACAAGTAACTTGCTTGCTGGTCATCATTATCATCAAAGAAAAAATTCAAAACATTCGGTCCTAGTCTTTCACTCTCTGAAGTCAAGTAAATCTAAAATTCGTTTATTCATTTCCATCATCGTTGTTCCACAACAGCAGCATGCTCAGGCTAAACAAGTACTGGCATCGGTGGCAGTGGCAAGTGTTTTCTCAAGGGTAAAATTATAATCCCTTTTGCAGCCAACACGCACCAGCCTTCATAAAGTGTTGGTCGACCAGCAAATTGCTCTGTGCACAATTGAATTATACATAAAGGTTGAATGCAAATGTAGGAAAAAGCGGATTGGGCTAGTTATCCTTTGCCGTTGCTAATACATAAAGCAATAATACGATATTTCTAGGAAATTGTTGGAAAAATAGAAGGAAATAAATGCATTATCGAAGGAGGAAAATAACTGGATTTCAGACAGGAAGAATCAAAATTTAATATTCATATAGT
The DNA here is from genome assembly GCA_021029165.1 of Cyphoderus albinus. NCBI lineage: Eukaryota > Metazoa > Arthropoda > Collembola > Entomobryomorpha > Paronellidae > Cyphoderus > Cyphoderus albinus. The sequence continues at coordinate 31,135 of VYYJ01000568.1, forward strand.
GGAGCCAGAGGAGGAGACCACATTGCTCTGTTGCGTGTCTTCTGGAGTCGTGAATATTGATATAGTTGGTATTTGGTATAGTCATAAAATTCTACAAATTCTGTTTCAATAATAATGTAGCTTCAAGGTAGAAGTCAGCTAGGATAAAATTCGCCTTTCCATTTTGCATGAACGTGAATAAATAAAAGGTGAAAGTTATGCAACAAATAACAATGGAGTAATACATGGGTGGGATGTTACGAAACCTATTAAATTGTTTACTAGGTTAGTAACCACTATACCTCAATAATATGAATTATTACTGCATGTGTAAGACTGTGTTTGCTGTAAGTGCGCAACAATTTCACATGTATAACTTATTTTCATGGTAGAAAAGTGTAACCTTCAATTTTGACTGGCCAACTTGGGTTATTCAACTTTAATTGGATTTTCAATATTTTATAAGAATTACATAACCTGAAACTACACTTGACACTGAATTCTTAGAGGGCGATAGTGATCATATCTATAAAATTGAAACATAACATTAAATTCTTCAAAACAATCACATAGTTCATAAATCAAAACACGACTAAAGTTGGTTATTCGCCTAGCGCTCCAAAAATGGTACTGGGCATATGTAAAATCTTTATTGCTTTCGAACAATAATGGATATATTCATCTTCAATGTATTTTTCCTCTTAGTTTCGTCCGTTTCACTATCAATAGCACAGCAAGCAGTTTAATTACACAAAACCAATTTTGAATTCAGTGCAACGCTGTTCCTGTTCAGTTGACAATATGAAAATGAATATGGACTTGAGATTTATTGCTTTCAACGTTTCTCTTTGAATTTGCACAAAAACTTGGCACGTAGAGGTGCATTTTAATTTAACAAAAATGTTCAGAGTGAAAGAAGTTCACAAAGTAGTAGAAGGTCACATTCATATTTATCAGTTAGTCGTAAACTTCGATTCCGTTTCTCAGAGACTCTGACGCTTCGACTAACAATGAAATGAAGTAATCTAGCCCGTAAATCATTTAAATTAGGAACAACAATAAAACCGCCAAGATTCCTCTTTGGTGTATTCAGGATGAGTACTGTTTAGTCATTAATAAATGGAAAATTCTAGCTCCAACTGTCTTCCCGAACAAAGGTATTCATAACCGACAATTTCGTGATCATGATAAAGTTGACAAACTGAAAATTTTTGTAGAAAATATTAGAATAGAAATTGCATTTTATGTTTAGGAGTTTAGCTCCAACTGCAAACAGAACCATGTTGGATAACTCGAAAATGCTTAAAAAATCTTCACTTTCTTCTTGAAACACGCTACAGTCGTGCCTCAAAGAATAAATGCATTTTATTGTTTACATCACAGAGTAAACTGGTATACTAAGTGTTGATGGAAAAACGGAAATAATTTATTTCGCCAAAAAAGTGTTTCCCTTGTCCCTCACTGCTTTTTGTTACAGTTGGAGAAAATGGGAAATCTCAAATTCAAGTTGAAAGGTCTTAAATTAAAACGGGGTGTGTTTAAGTAGAAGTTTATGTTTATAGAAGTGTGTGGTATCTGGTGTGTGCGTGTTGCGCGAAGAGTGAGAGTACGGGGAACGAAACCAAAAAGAGACGGAACTGCTTCTTTTGGCGTATCTAAATAAGATCTAGTCATGCGAGAAACATGCACGCTGGAAATCAAACAAGAGAAACAAGACTGAAGGAGTCTCATGTATTGTTTGATAATGCTTATTCACTTTTCCATATTGTGAGCCTTATGTAGCCTTCTTCAACTTGCCTCACACAATCCTCTTAAGTGAAGACAGAGTTTTCTTTGGGATGCACAAGTTAAAAATGGCAATGATGTGTCAAAGAGAAAAGGGGATTACACACGCCGCTCAGCCAGATGCAACATTGAGAAATGTAAATTCGCTTCTTGCTAACGGAATGAGAAGTAACATATTTATGTGAAAGTTAAGCGTTTGTGGTACATTCAAACTTTTTTCTTAAATCGTCGGCTTACAAAAATGTTATTACGATATAAGTATATCTTTACACATTTCATGCATTTAAGAAATCTCAAAAATTATTCGTTGGAGGTGAAAGCTTAACAGTTATACTCAGCTGAAAGAAAAAATTATAGGAATAGATTTTCAGTTTTGGTTTTCGGTTTGAGAGTTCTTGGAAAGAGTTTTTAAAGCTGAAACATTTAGACCGTGTATGAAGAATCATCACAATCACAGTTTGTAGGAGAAATTCAATTTTAAAAATCTTGCTGGAGGAATGACTGCTGGGCGGATCATATGAATACCATAAAACTAGCAGATTTCAGATTCGGCCAGCGGAAATAGAACAACATTGACATACTGTAAAATGAACTTTTACTGTTTTCCTTTCATTGTTGCAACTTTCTACGTTTTCTGAATTTGATTCCATGCGGACAATATAAATGAAAAGGGATGCTACAAATCAACGAAACAATTTTAATATTCTTTTACTCACGATCAGTTCACTAAAACTAAAAGCCCACTCAGAATGCCACTTATGTGAAAATTATATATTGTTCATTCACCATAATGAAGTTGTCCAGTTTTTGTATTTTCCTTACAGAGAGTAAGGAAAGCCGATTTGAGTGAAAATTGACCTTTTTAGTTCCATTGAAGCAATTTTAAAATAGCTTTAGAATAAAATGGTTTAAGCAGATTAATTCATATGCTGCATATGTGGCATAAATTTATGGTAAGGTTATTGTCTATAGAGGATTATTTAGGTCAGGCACAAGTTCGCACGATTTACTTTTGTGATTTAGTACTGATTTTGGAATGCAATTTTAATTTAGTTATTTACGACCTTTCTATGTCAAAAGATTCATTCGTGTTTAGCCTGGGTAAAATATGCTTAATGATACGACTACACATTCTCGACCTGAAATTTTCGCCATATGGTCACGCTAGAATCTGTTTCCAACTCATTTACTCTGTCCCGTCAGAATGATGAAAGAACAAAAACCAAGGTCACGCATAATTTGCAAAGTGGAAGCGATCCGGTTGTGTGATTGATGAGATGGGTAATTAATTACAGAGGCTATTAATAACACTGTCTCAGACTACAACAACTCAACCATTGACATTTTCTCATTCCCTCGTTTATTTCTATTATATTCCTGTTTATCCACCAATGTATGATTTCAATGTTACTTTATTACTGCACACTTGGTCAACCCGCTGGTTTGTGATGTAAGTTTTGTAAGATACATTGACAATTAAAAAGAATATTCAGATGTTCTATTAAAACGGTATCTTTTAGTTTTAGTGAATTTTTTATGCCATCCTAACCTGACGAAGGTGGCATGAGCATCAAATGAATAAGAATTTAACTCGGCCCTGATTGTTTAATATCTTTACCGATAATAACATTTCGAAAGAAATCCTTTTACACTCTGGAATCCGGTATGATTCACTCATGCCATACCTTATCACTTAGCATAACGCAGCAAAGCTACTTGCTTCTTTGAGAAGATGTCTATTGAAAACATCTCATGTCATTTCATTCATTAACGGAATCTTGCCACACAGGCTTGGCTGCAATTACTCAAGGAGTATTAAGAAAAACGAAGGATTTTTAACGAACCCAATTGTAGTTTCTTGTGGAAGCCCCTCCTGAATCATAAGTATGAATAATGAGTGTGGTAGACAGACAATTTCCAGATTCCCGAACTTTTTATTTTTTCCAAGTTCAATGGAAAATAACTCGAAAGGAATCTTAATGTGGTTTTAATGCTATAATCCTTTCCATACTTTGGTCTAAGCAAAGAAAACTTTTTCGTTTTTATATACTTTGTTCTCCTATCTCACACCATATCTTGTCGGTTGCTTTTTAAAGCATCATCATTAAAATGAGACAGACTACTGCGTTTTTAACAACGTTTTGGTTTTTCAGCATTTCCTCCTCAGAGGTGGATAAGAAAAACTGACAAAGCTGGAAATGTACTCATTCATGCACGTGATGAAGATTTTGTAGCAAAGGATGGGGAGATAAAGGAAGAAACCGCGCTGCAACGACAGACATTGTCGTATGGTAACACAACACAACAGTTCTCTCGCGTGCAACAGTAATACCAAAAGTGTGTTTCCCAAATGAAATCCAAAATCTTCTCTCACAGGATGCATTTATTTTCAGACGGTAGAAAATTCTATTATGTACGACACGTGTTTTCTCTTACTGCAAGGAACTTCTCTAGACAATAATGTGCAGATAATATTGTTTGTGGAGACAGGCTTATGAATATGAAGTACGATGAGAAGCAAACTGAATCTTTATGTTTATTGAAAACATGCGTGTATTTACAATCATGGCTTGCGGTCGTGAGTAGAATGCGACATGAAATCTTTGAATTGAAGCAGTGGTGTACTTTGAGTGCATATTCACAGACACCGGGGAACCGTCTGACAGAATACTGACATCTCTTTGAAGAATGGCTCATTTAGCAACAGGAAGTGTGGACCGAAACTGCAACTGTGTAAAAAAATCACGAACATGTAAGAATGTCAATGTCATCTAGCGCCTTGTCATTTTAGTTTGAAATAGTATTGAACTGAAATTTTCTCTCTAGACTTTTAGATTTTCTCAATCTGGGGGAAAGTGTTCGAATTAAAAATAATCATTGACCTGGTCAAAGGAAAGAAAGCTGGAGTTTTAGAATACAGAGCATCATACATTCCAATAAAACTAGAACAAACCAAGGACTATATATGCACATCTTTATTTTATTTTATTATTTATTTTGTGACGCATTGAGTCGACAATTTTTCAATACGAAAAAAACTCACAAATAAGAACAATCAAGTGTTGTGTACATGACGCCAAATACTGAATTAATTGTGGTAAGTATGTCGCCCTATATTTACTCTTTACTTCCATTTCCATTTTCGGGTTTTCTCTGGGGCAATTAATTACATCGTAGTATCGCATGATGAACGAGCTTACTAAATATAACAAACTACAAACCCACTGACTCACTAGAGTGGGTCTCACTGTCTCTTTGAAATAGAAGCCCTTGTCGCAGCTGCTGCCAAGCACAAACACATATGAAAATAAACAATTTCAGAATAGACTCCAGAGATTCCGGCTCAAATATCAAATGATGTGAAGCAATGCGTCTGTGAAGCAGTCCTGGATCTATGGCCAGTTCTCCGGAGATCACGAGACGCTAATAAATTAAATTAACTGTGGATTGCGTTGCATTCTAAGGTTTTTATGAAATTAAGCCATTATATAATATTACTCACAACAACAAAGTTCAATGTTTTCTACATAATTTTGGTCGTCTGACTAGACTGTGTTTGAAATCATAAAAAGTTGCAACTCTCAGTTCTAAAATGAACTTAATTAAGTATAACAGAGCCTAAGAGCCTCTGCTAGCCTCCGTAATCTTCCATAAATTAAGCGGGTCCAATTTCGATTGAATTCCTCCGACCCACAGGATAGTCCTTTCATTGAAAGAAACAAAAATATTAAAGCACAGCTCAACACAGTCGTTCAACAGTCGGTAGAGAAAAAACAATCAACATTATCAACGGGAAATGAAGCAGTTTGCCCTCTCATTTCTTCATGTCGTATCATATTTCTTTTTATTTTCTCTATTCAATTTCCTCAAGCACCCGCATACTGCATCGCAAGCAAACAGAATGCAATCCGCCATCATCATCATCATTGCTTTTTATCAGCCACCCGCACTTTCAGAAAAGTTAAGTCCAAATCCACGTCTGCGTCTTCAGCTAACGAGAGTGCAAGCAATGAACGGAGGTTTTGTAGACTTTGTCAGGTTGGTAAATAAGATATAATACAAAAGTTCAATTCACTCTCCCTGTTTGTTACGTCAATGTTGCCTTTTTGCTGTTGTGTCATGTCATGCGTGGCGTTACTGTTGAAGAAGTTACATCTAAGAATGCCGAAATCCTTACTCGGAGCGTTTTGTTTGTCTGTAGACTCTGCTAAACGTTATCGCATTGTTTGAAATAATCTCAGTGGCACGCATAGTAGAGAGTATAGAGCTCATCCAAAAAAACCGACCTGGTTCATTAGACCTCTGATTGGAACTAATGAGACAGTAACCGGGAGGGAACATGTCATTTATTTGTTTTTCACTTTCTCTCCCTCTCCTTTTCTATATTTGTTGCACCAACTTCCTTTCTTTGTTATTGCTGCTGAGTTGAGAATATGTTGCAATACGTTCTGACACAACAATAATTTCAAAGGATAAGATACCTATAGAATTCCTATTTTAAACATAAAGCAAAATGAACGTAATGGGATGAAGTTGTAACAATACCACTTCCCCTTTTTTGTATTTTATCTGTAGCCCCTTTCAGAGTCAATCTTATACACAAGGAGTGAAAAACATGTGTTTTTAAGTCTGCTTTGAGTAGGGAGGATTTTGTTTATGGATTGTTCTTTTCTCTGCTTTATTATTATTACCAAATTAGTTTTCAGTGTAATATCAAGTCAACTGCATTACCCGAAGAAGCTAAATTGTAAGAAGAAAAAACAATGTTTTTCTTTCATACATACCTAAATACATAGTTTGGTGCAAAATGAGAACAAATAGAAAACAAGAACCTTTGCACCATCCTGAACTGTAGCATCGCAATGCACCACCATTACTTCAGCATTGATAGTTGTTACAGATTCATCAGTATCAAGGTCGGGTCATGTTTGTATAAGTTGCACATTTTGTACAAAAAGAAGTACCAGACGTAGTGTATTGAAAATTCCTACAGTGTATGGTTCTTCCAGAACAAGCTTTAAATAAAGAGGTTTGGCATAAGGCGATATATTTCGTAGACCAAAAATATGATTTTTTTGCTTTCTACATAAAGTTATGGTTATGTATGTATAAAGAGTAATATCAATGGCGTACGAGAGTGCAGCTATATCTCTTCGTGGCAGTTCACTCTCTTTAGATCTTCTTTGCAGTTTCTATCATTTCCCGAACTGATAACTTAGGAAGAGATGTTGAGGTATGTGCTACACCAGCAATAATAGAATTCCTTGACATCGCTACAAAACATACATAACTTATTTACTTTTGTAAATATAAACACGCCGGACAGATTTCTAATTCATCTTCTCGGATGCTTACTGGAAACGCACTCCATATAAATTCCTTCCTGCTTCGTTTTCTCTCCCCTTTTCTCCTTTTTGAGGTACTGTGGTGTCCATAAATTACATATTTTGTGCGTTACCTACTAATGTGTAGTAAAACCAAGTATAAACTCCTTAAAAGGGAAGTAAAGAGGAAAATGTTTCTCGCAGTTTGAACAGTCTTGAATTTAGTTGCACGAACAATAAATGCTTATGTCAGGTATAAACTAAAACTAAAGCATAAGAAATCCCATTTGTTTTTGGAAAATACCTAGTAATCTGTTGAATTTGTGTAAATATTTAACTTGTGGAGAAAATTTTCTCATAAATGGGCTACGTACCAACCAGTATTATTAGTATTATTTCACGGGGTTATTGGAGTTTAGTACTTACCTACTTCTGTACATTAGAACAAAAATAACAACAAGTTTATCAACAAAAGACGTTTCTCTCGTTTGTAGAATTCATGTTTTTGTATTGTTCAAATAAAATATTCATGAGACGAACAAAAGTGGATTGTGATACGACATTTGTTATGGAATGGTAAGCCGTGTTCTGCAACAAATAAGGGAAAGTCATGTAGAAGAGCTATAAATATATTACGCACTTTTATGTTGCAACACAAACACACCAAGGGCATGGTACACATTTGAACTACAAAAGTAAAGAAAATGTATGCAATCAATGTAGAAAAGCTGTATAGATTTGTTCTGTGTGCAATCAGTAAAAATACTTTGCGTACCTGAAACACCTTCAAAATCTTGTAAGCAAAATACACCAAATAAATATTCCTACTACAAAAGGCTGCACACCAAAGCTGAGTTATGTGAACCAAGTAAAGTGTTATAATAACAATGACGGAGGCGTTTAAAATGTAAATTGAAAATGTATGCACCACCCTCTTGTTCACGCACACTAAATCATTCTTCGATGAAAATCCATGTGGCAGCTGAACGAATTTATGCGCTATGGGTGGCAATGGCAGAACAAGAGAAGACAGATACAAGCAAGTAGTAAAAGTCAAGGAGGGGAAGTCGGGCAGGGGCAGTAACTGGGTAGGGAATCAAGCAGGTAGGTACGCTTTTTAGACACACAAACAAAATTGTTTCTTATAGCATCGGAAACAGTTTGTGTTACAATTCCTGTTTCATGTCATGAAAAGTGTTTATTTGCAACTTGTGAGAACTTGTGCAAGTGAGTTCGAATAAGGTTGGATCACAGAAGGATATCTCCAAAAAATCAGAAATTGAGGGTGTAAAGTTACAACTGTGGTTAATATCAAAGTTATGAACTCTTGTTAACCGCACCAGGGAACCTTTAAAATAATTTTATTAGTTCGTAAATTTGAAATAATTGCGATGATCGTCGTCTACGTTTAATTTTAAATGTACTACACTCTAAGCTACATTTAAATCCTACTGTTACTTTTATTACTTATCTCGAGCCCGAGCCTATTGTAAAGATACGTGGTACTTCAAATTTAAAATAATGAGAAAATCAATTACGAACATCGCTTCACTGAAGACAACAGGATTTAATAATGTAGATGAAAATCACTAATTTGTCTAAAAGTCGTTTCTGGCACGCCTTCTTTTGTGTAAAATTAAACAATGACTTGTTTACAACTTTCGGAGCCATTCACTTCGTACACGTGGAGTGAAATAATAGCATATCATTGACAAATTCGTTCCCGTCGTAATTCATCGCTTGTAAATTGCCAATAAACAAGCGTGGTCTGAACGCACCAAAATTTCCAGTGTTTTCTGAAACCAGACCCGTTCCCGCAATCCACAAAAGATGTCTATCGATAAAAGGGGAACAATCAAGTCATTTACATCGCATTCATTGTACAATATCAGAATCAAATGGAGCTAGTGTTGATTTTATCCCTTTATTCTGCGAGGAAGAAATCTTTATTCTGTGGTCAATCCAACAAATCCCTGAAAATAACCGTCGAAATGTTCAAAACCATTCATTTCCAATTTAATGTCTCCTGTGTAACAATTTTTATAGTCGTTTGTCTAGGAAAAAATTTATCTGCCCGTCTGCACCTTACATTTCCATTCAAGAAGGAATGAAGTGTCATTCATTGAGTGCGATATACTCCAGAATTGATATCTGTAAATTTTGCTTCGCTGGTACCCATACCAGTCGACGGATGGTAAAATATACTGAAGAGTGCCAGTACGACATGCATAGAAATCCTGGATAATATCATATCGTATCACAAAGGGTTTTTGCTCCTCCACATAAGCAATCGGTATCATCATAACATGAAATAGATAATACGATTTTGAAGTCATTTTTACATGGAGTTTCGCCGAAACTTGCACACATCCATTCTCCATCCAACGTTGAGCAGAGATAAACGATATATTTTTATGATGATGATAAGTAGCTGGTGGTCTGGTGGTAGACCGTGCTCTGTACTCAACTCTGACGAGAATTTGAAGATAGGCTATTCCATAAAGCATTGATATTGTTGTAGAAAAACATAAATTCACGTGAAATGTCGGTCTCTTGGTACTTACAATCAGCATTTGTTTTATACAGATACCTACCGATACTTCGCAGATATGTATCTTCTTTGCCATACCCATGATCATCACCGTGATACAGTTACGGACTCGATGGAGGCATTCACTTTCCGATGAATCTATTCCAGCTAGTGCTAAAGTAAATACTTTTGCGAACAATTCGGACCAGAGTAATGAAAAGACCACAGGCGTACCGGAAGAAAAAAGTTTACTCCATCCATAGAAGAAAGACAGATATAGGTATGTATAACCATAGTCGTTCAGCTTTTCTCACGTTCAAGGTTTATGCAACCACACACTACTTTTCTTCTCCACTTGCACTTCAACTTTTATAGCTAGGTATCCCATCCTTTTAAAATGAATGAAAAAGTAAATGGGCGAGCGAAAGTGAAAACAGGATAGAAATCGACAAGTAAAAAAGAAAACGAGGTTGTTACGTACTTTCAGCTAAAACTCTTTGTAGAGACTGGGAAAACAGGTCGTGATGTACTGTGAAAATTGGTGTAATGGTTAGTTGATATAAATGATTCACGAGAGCTTTTATTCAAACCGAGAAGATGAAGACATTTTATCGAAATCTATCTGCCATTCCATATGTGATGTGTACGTAAGAAAAGTTTAGTCGGAAAGCAGTTTACACCACGTCTGCTTGCTATATGAATAAATATAGAAATCGTTTCAATTTCTTTCGCACATGTCACTGATCTCTACCGTGAGCCTTCAATGCATACTATTTACTCATTCAGTTGCATCTTCTTTTTTTCTTTTTCAGTCAATCACATTTCTGACTGTTGTAGATGTTCCATAGCACATTACTAGTGCTTACTCCGATTTCGAGACTGATTATTTCAATTTTCAGTGTTTGATGTTAGCAAGCCCATTTCTTTAGTTTGGTTGCATTCCATTTGTTGGAAAGCATCTGAAAACGACGGAAGAAAAAGCCGTCGACCATTCTTTGATTGTGAGATATTTTGTAGTGAAACTTGTACACATGACTAATCTGAGTACTTGTTAAAAGTAAAGTTTTGAATCAGGTTGTGGTAGATCTACAAGTTCTGTATTTAACATAGTTGAAATGAAACACTATACACAACAAACTTTTGTTATAAATAAGTATGATAAAAGTGCGTCTACGACGAAAATCCGGAATGATATTGTGGAGCGTTTGAATATACAAAACGCGATCAGAAAAGAGAGCAGACACATACATTCACTCACACAGACCCTCCCTCTGCTCGGCATGAATAGTGAATCTCCTCAAGAGCTCATCAAGTAAAGTAAGACTCTCCGAGTTTCCATTCCGATTCATCTCGTCATTATATCGGCTTTCAAGATTTTATTGAAAACGAGTCGGAATCAAGTCAATTTAGTCAGAGCACAACTTTCAAGATATCATTGTGAAAATGAAACATTTCATCATCACCAAACGGTTCATATCCACATTCTATAGTTATATTACGATTCTGTAGAGTCAACCAACCGAAACTATCCACCTCTGAATTGCGTTTTCCAACACAACTTCCCGAGATTGGTTGTAGTCAATCGACTATGTAATATCTTCGTAATCACGGTCATCATTGTAACCATAATTCTGTAGTGAATTGCAACGCATAACCATTGAAAACACTTCAAAGACACATATTTTTCAACCAAAGAAAGATAACCAATACGGGGGACGATTTCTATATTTTCCTTTAAAATGATGAGAAATTGAGGAAAACACTCATTTTCTTCAATGTTAACTGATTTCAGCAGCACTTTGCATTCGGTGTGTTTACATGTGGAATAAGATTTTTATGATAAAATAATAAAGCGATAGTAAGTTACATACCAGTGCGCAACTGGGGAATCATGGTTTCCCCCAGCATTCAGATTCAGCTGTGGTACTAGAAAAGGGGCTCTGTCACAATAAAGAATTTCTGTTTAAAAAAGGCCGGAATATTGTTGGTTGTTTTAGTAAATAAAAATACACTTTAGTACTATACTGGATAATAGCAGGCATTATGATCCAGAAAAGTAAATATTATGCAGTGAGTGGGGCGCTTCTTGAGGATGAATGACCTTTACAGTGGGTAATGGCGTCCATTTTACTGAATGAGATGACATGTTGTTAGTGATCCTCGTCAGTGTTCTTTTTTGTTCATCTTCTGAACGCCTCTCGTTTAGTGGAGTCCGCGGGCTAAAATTTGTATACCGTTTGCGTTTCTAAACATAATGACATAGGTACTGTAAGCACTATATAATATTATATTTAGATATAAATATTTGGCTAAAGAGCACACACAAGAATTTCCCAAAGAGAAATCGTCTGACACTAGAATGTGCGTAGAAAATAAGTAAATATTTTGGAAGTGGTTATGGGTTGTTGACACATTGGGAACAAAACTTGTCTGCTTTCTTCCGTCGTGCGTTTATTTTCAACATCACAGACTACGTTCTTTAAGTAATGCAACGACAACATTACAACAATATTATCATCGTTGAAGGCATCCTCTTGCGTCCCTCACTTTCTTGTGTTGGAAATGGTTCGTAAAATGAACAAACATGAACATTGTTACGATACATTTTTTGTAGCCTAGCTTGTTTTTTCTAGCATCATTGTATACATGAAGGAGTTTAGTATGTACAGAAGTTGACTTGTTCCAGAAGTCCGCAGCCTGAAGGGCTTTCTATTTTCTCCCCTTTCCCTTTTGATTATTTTTGCTCGGATAAACTGCAACTTTTTTTGTAAACGTCGTCCTTCATTTGGTGTCCGGACGGAGTTGCTTCTTTCTGTAATACCTTTGTCCTAGTCTCAAACTATTTCTTCGCATGTAGGAGTAGGCGTATACATAATATATGCTTTCATTGCAACTGTTATTTTTGGGTTGTAGTTTTGTTTTGTCTATTATGAGTATCTTGTCAACAGCATTATCGTTTAGGAACGAGAGTATCGTTTTCCCGCGTGGTCCTATTGATCAAGACAACAATCTGTTCTTTGCGTTGTTGGTATATGTATTAGCTATCTCATGAAAAGGAAGCCGATGCTGGAGTTTTCAGTATATTCATGGACATTTCTCCATGGGGGTTTCTAAACAATGGCTGATGTATCCTAAATTCCGTTAAGCATATATCCACATGCGGTGTAAACAAAGAGAGCCAAAGATTCAAAGACACAAAAAAAGAATGGAAACTGAAAGTCAAAGTCAACGAATGTTTCTTTTTGGAAGAACCTAGATAATGATGGTGGATCTGCAACATTTATTTGTTCAAGGACAATACGTAAAGCGATACCTATAGATCGTGATTTGGTAGCGCAGCAAGTGAACCAATTTTCATTCACTTGAGTGGCCACTGTACGACTATTCAGGCAAGTCACAGAGAATTCCATTTGAAATAGCTAAACAAAGGACAATACTTTAATGGTGTCTGCGCTGATCTTCACACGGTTAAATTGGCCAAGAGGACATTATCATCGTGACTGTGGACACAACAAAAACTGGGGTGGTACGGGGTATTTTTTATCATTATTGTTGTTTGCTCTTGAGGACTTTTTAACGAGGTCTCTGAAAGTAGTTTGGAGTAATACGAGCAGCGGCCAAGGAACCAAACCCACCGCATTTCATGCAATACATGTAGGATTATACACTTTGTTATAGAATGCAATTTCCTTTCCGCTTAAGCGTAAGCAACGTGACAGGGTGGAAGTAAAGAAAGAGTGACTTCATTTTTATGTTTTGCGATCATACAAAAGAATTCTTACAGTAGCGCAATATTTGGTGCGGATAAGTAAAAAAATATATTGAGCTCATACAATTTTCTCGGAGGATTATCTCAAGCCATCCGAAGACTTGTTTCTAGTTTTTTCTTCACTTTTTCCTACTTCACTTCAGCAACGAGATGCACTATCAAAGTTAAGCCTGCTTGCACTTTCACTTTTTGCTACCTACCAGAAAATGTGTACACAATGAAAAGCAAAAGGAAATGGGCAGGATACTTAAGTCGACTTTTTATTTTTAAAAGTAAAAAGCTTAAATGACCGACCATCAACATTATACAATATATTATTGGATTTATTTTTTGAGCAAGTAAAACTTGCAAAACCCTAAAAAAGTGAAAAACATGCCTCGCAGTTTTGGTAAAGAAGGCTAAAAAAGTTTCGCAGTCTACCCCAAAAGACTGCTAAGATAACCTTGTTTGTTTCACTTTTTGCAATTCTCTTCATCAACAAAAACAAAAACATCGCCACAACCGCCGACAAAGGGATTTACTTTTTCTTTAAGAAGAGAAAGATAAAACTCCTTTCTTTTTCTGGGTCGCTTAATACATACCTTCTCGGATTATGTAGGATAGGCTAAGATTTTCTTGATAATTTAAGGTTGCTTTCTGGGGAAGACCCGTTCTCTCCTAAGCCACAAAACGTATTAGTTGGATTGTATGTAATGGGGATTCTCAAGAGGAGTTCAGAAAGTGTATCCGTGTTCACATATTTTTTTCTTGTAATAATGAAGGTATATCTTATATTTTTTGTACAAGAAAGTAATATACTTCATTTTATTTCTGTTTTCTTTCCAGTTAGAGTTTTAACTACTTGCCACCACTAAGTAGGGAAAATAAGACAAAAAGTGGATCAGCAATGTAATATGTGCAAAAAATGCCTGTTTTTGTTTTTTCTTTACTTGCTCAGTATTTCCGTTGCTCATTTTTTGCTTGAACAATTCGGTTTGAGTGTCAGCGAATAGTTTGCAGTGGATGTTTTAACTACACGACAAGTGACAGAAGGCAGCTGCGTGGTATTTCGGTCTAGCAAAGATTGTTCTCAGATAACGTCAAATGTTTCGCTTTAAAAAAACTAGAAAGAATATTCTTCGTTTCAAGAAAGTGGTTAATTCATCCTTCTTCTTTTATTTCTTTTGACTACTTAAAAATCATCTTTGTGAGAAAGATTATTAAATGGATGAAATGGGTTTGAAATATTGCGGTTGGCTTATTTCTCGTTTATATCAACAAGAAAGCTTTAAATATAATTAAGCCACAATTAAGCCATTAATACAAGCTTTATAAATGAGTTTATCCAGTACCATTAAAGGTCACGTGCAGCCAGAGTTAACTAACCTTTAGACCGTAAATATCGTAAAAAGGAATGACAAAAAGTTTTACGTTGTCTCTCATACTTAAATCACTTCGTCATCTTTAGGCTAGCATTGGAAAATAAGCGATGCGCGTAGATAGTTAAGTAATCATTATTGGGAATGTAATGGATCGTGGCCACATTCTTCTCTGTGTTGTGTACTATTATTCATTCATTCATTCATTCATTCATGGTTTTGAATTTTGATATATAATGTTACATATTATCGCAGATGTGAATAAATATGCAAAAGTTGTAAGTACAGCATGTATTCTAACCGGTCGTTAGCCTTATGAATGTAGTATAAAGGTAAAACGCTTGAAACAGGAACACTTCTTAGAAGCATTAAAATAAAAGCAAAACTTTGCTGAACCGCTTGTGCCTTTTTACTGTTACGCGCTCACGTTTACTCTACCACACACCAGAAAAATTTCATATTCATATTCATATTACACTCTTCTCAATTTACATTTCCTCATAGTTCCATCGTAATGGAGAGGGAAAATAAGGGTAAAGCAAGAAGACACAGAGAGCACTTGAGGCTCTTTTTAAAGTGTTTATGCGTGAGATAAAGTTGACAAGATTCCATGGAATTACCTTTTCCTCCTTTTCTTTACGAAAGATGTTATGCAAATGGTTTTAATATTTTATGTGTCCCTAAGCGAACTGAAAAGGACTTGATCATGTCCTTTTCGCTTCTCTTTCTCTCACTGTTTCTTTCCTTTTCTCTGGGCACAACAAACAAGAATCCACCCTCACACTGACTGTGCCACGACGTTTTCCGCGTGTTGTCATCGTAGATTGCCGTTTGGTTTGCACCAGCTCGCCGTGTCCATACCCCTCCTACTTTGCATACACTTTAGTTTGTCATTTGTACAACTTGACTTGAGTTGACTAATAGTGGCAATTTTAATGATGCATCAACGGATATATCTTCCATGTTAGCTAAGGGTATCCCTATCTATTTGAAAATATTACCGTGCTACTTACATCACGTCGAGCTGAGCTTAAAATGTGGAAGGATTATTCGATGTGCTCAGTCTTTCAAGGATGAGCAGTCTAAAAGAAAGTGTCTGCTAATGTAGAACATTTTTCTCTGAAAGACCTACTATATGCAAAGAGATAAGGTTTCTACCACCTCTACACGTTCTTGTTGTTTCATCCGTCCTAAAACTTGGTTAATAAAATTGGAAGAAACGAATGAACAAGACCTCTGTGCCGTGCCTATCATGACAAGAGCTAATTTTCTGAAGTACACAACTTTATTTGCATAAAATTTAGCGGACATTAGCATTGTGAGTTTACGTGTACTCATTTCAATAATCCTTCTTGAGTTTGCCCGTAGGAATCTCCTTATCTACCCGATATGTAAATATAACAACTGAACGCATATTGCATACCAAAAGGGTTTCTTCGGTAAATGAAATAGGTTCCGACGCTGGTTCCTATTGTCCCACTAATGAATCCAGGGTCCATGATTGTCACAATCACCATAAAAATAATGTAGGACAGTCGTAGTCGCGGAGATTCACAAGATTTGGACAGTGATGTGGAGAAGGTTCTTGTTAGAGTCAATAATGTACGCATCCACGTCATATTTGCGAATGTCTGAAAGATCCTAATCACAATGGCATTGAACATAGGAGATAAAATAGTGGCGACAAGAGAAGTAATGATGGTGCAGACGGTGAAAAAGTCAGTTTTTCTACCTTCTCTCCTCTTTCATGTTCTATCGACACTGCCTGGCCTAAATTCGATAAAAGATTGGAGCACTTGGAAGAGAGTTGTACTGGAATGAGCAGTCATTGTGATTTGGTGTTGTTATTCTTCTTTCTCTTCTCTCCTTTTCAGCTTTCTTTATGTATCTGGAGAAGATGCCTCTCGCTGGAGCTGACACGAACGATGGCGATGATAATAATAATGCAGTAAATCTATTTTCATTTTAGATGATGACGATTATTATACGTAGGGAAGGGGAGAAAATGGGAAATTCCTGTGATTCTGCTGATTGTAATGGTAATAGAAAGTGACATGATTGCAGGAGAATAGGAAGAGTGAAACTCATGTGCACCACTGCCACTACTCCTCTTCTGTCACTAGCACAGTTTACTGGTGTTCCAACAACAACCTCCAATAAAAATCTGTTCTTGTGTATGATATTATTACCATTACACGAATTGTAGTTCTTATTGATCTTTTCTCAACTTTGGAACCGTTCTCTGGCAGAAAGATCTGCTAAGGTTACGTACGTTCTTCCAAGAAAAGCTCTGCTGCTGTTCAACTTGCCACTAGTAATTGGATGGGAGGACAAGACAACGAAAATTATGATGGACAGGACAAGGTAACTTGAACGAGCTCACACTTTCTCAGAGAAAAGGTAAAGGGCACAGGCACAACAAGGCTAAATGTGTCACCTTTAACGAATGCGTAGCGTTACGTCGTTACGTGTACATATGTTGTGTGTTCATGAAAAATGAAGCGCTGATCCTGCAATAAGTGATGATGAAGCACCATAATGTGTGTAGGCCAATGACTCCATCCAACCGATTTGTTTGGAAATGAGAAGAGATTCGTGCTCAGTTCAAATTCATATATTTTTTAGATCACCCACTACCTGTTCAAAACAATATTAACTACGGAACAAGATAGAAACCAACGTATAAATACTTGATTTGCCACAAGCAACTCTGGCGAGACTATACGACGAGACTAAAACAACGGCTGCCTGCATGAACTAGTTGTAGTAAAATCTGCCTAAAATTGCCAAGAACAAGGAAAGACAAGAGCCCATCAGCAACTTCCGCACAAACTTTTATTTGTGTGCGGTGGTGGTGTTCACGCAATAACAGACTTTCTGTGGAACAAAAACATTAGTGGAGTAACTCGCAACATTACTGCAATGTATGTACATGATCATTAGTTTCCTTTCTTCTAGCTCCTTTTTGCGTTTGAGCTCTAAGAGAAAACGCCAGCACACTTCTTCAATTATCCTCTCTCCAACTCATTTTCTGATCCGATATCACATTTTATTCAGACAGCAGCCAAAAATCTCCAGCTTCCTCCTTAAACTATGTTAAGTATGTGCCTACACAGATATGTATCTGTTATAAATAAAACAAGCTGCGGGAAAGTGGTATCAACGATGTTGATTATGATTGCGTTGTAGACGGTACATGAATAACGTATTTTATTTCATCAGTAGCCTACATATTTCCACCGTCATACAATATCAGTGTATTTTTATGATTATTATTTACTTGTCATCCAGTGTCAGACTTTCATACTAAGAGGAAATGTGATGTCTGTGATGCGTTAGACATGTCTCTTGTACGCTTATGTGCACAGCTACACAGGAAAAAATGTCACAGCATTTTAACTTCAGTTCTTGGCACACGTACACACTTGTGCTCTATTGGTGTTGTTTGCTTGTTTGGACGAAGGACTCTTCGGAAAGATTGAGAGCGAAGTCGGAGGCACCACAAAAGGGTTAGAAAAGTTGCTTGTAAACAAGAAATGGTAATGACAAGACTGACGGTCGGGCCCACTGTTTTAGTAGGCAAGAAACCAAGGCAAAGAGATACAGTCAGCTCATCGTCAGAAACTGTAAACTGTAAACAGTGAGTCGGAAGAAAAAATAAAGACAAGAGGAAAAGGCATGGCAAGCGCCCATCCCATCATTTTAACGCACAAATTCCAGGACTTCACAATTTAACTTACATAAGCATAAACCGTGTGGACATAAAAATATTCGTGCATGATTTTTCTCTTGGCTTCTTAATCTTCTTTTCGCTTTCATTTTATGTATTCATTCACATTGCTCGACTATTTTTATTATAAGAAGAAATTGTGTTTGTTTTTACATGCCTGCTTAGGCTCATCGCAGTCACACACAATCACAACCTGACGTATAACTTGCTAGACATGTTAATGCCAATCGCATAATAATGTCTCTCCTAGAATGCGGAATTATGTATGTTGTGCAAATCGCACGAAACATATTATGTCATGCTTATGTTTGTGTTATGGATGTAGACGAAATATTATTTTGTAGGTGAACAGTAAAGAAAAAGTTCGACAACAACAGCGAACTCAAAATATTGCCACCTAAATGTTCATTCATACAAGATTATCGTTCACATTTATACCTACTACAAAATGCTTACGGGATCCATCAGCCGACAGATATCTTTTTAAAAAGCAGTTTCGAAACTCCTCTTTGCATATTTACTACTCGCAATCTGACAAAACGGCATGTGTGCGAGCTTACTACAACCACTTTATAACACAAATCGTTAGTCTGTGTCTGGGTTGGGTTTGATCGACTTTGTTTTCCTTCACCGGGAACAGGAACTGACGGATGAGATATGGTGGATGCGGTACACACCAACCAGCCCTATTACATAATATAATGGCAATGGCACTTGCACGCACAAGCATCTAAGCGTCTGTACTTTGGATTTCTGTCTGCTAAGCTAACATTATAAATTCCTACGTGTGCAAAGCTTGCCCCATCTGCCATTTAACTTGGATATGAAGCAAATGACATTTCTGGGTGTTACGATTTTTCTGTCCTACATACCCAGCCAAGAAAATATCCAGAGAAAGGAGGAAAGAGCCAAGGAAGCTGTAATAAAAGTGGAGAAAAAACTGAACCAAAACTGGTACAAAGGAGGGAGGAAACGCTGCTGTGAGAACGATTGATCATCATCAAGAGAGTAGGAGAAACAACGTGGTAGAATAAAAACGACATGGAAGATCGACTCCTGTGTAAATCCTTGAGTTCAAAAGGAGGTGTACGGACTCGCTCGCTTCTGATATTATACAAATTTGACTTTTCCGAAACGTCGAGCAGAATCCAGCAATTTGAAAAACATCCTCGGAACGGCTTGAATGCTTCATTTCACAATGTGAGTCGTAAATAAATGATAAATAATGAGACCGGAACACTTCCTTTCCCTAGTGAGTAGGTATTTTAGGGACGTGTACAAACCCCGCAACTTTAATATAAACATGTAGAGTGTACATTTTTAAACGTGCACAATTTTAATGTTCTGTTTTATCTATATTGGGACAAGATAGTAAGAGGAACTTTGCAGGTATTTCATAATGGAATTTTCTTTCAGTGTTTTGCACAACACTCTAAACAAGTTAGTCATTAAAACAATATAACCGAATTTTCAAGTTTTACACTTCAATGACCTTTATGAAGAATCCGTCGTTTCCTGATAGCGGAAGGAGAGTTTCGAGTCAAGAGATGAACGTACGTTTCGCAATTTTCTTTACACTGGATGTGACTCGCTAACTTTTATACGAGCTACAAAAATATTTTGGACATAAAATGCTTTGTAAAATGAAACTGTTCGTTGATTACAAGAGATGAACGTACGTTTCGCAATTTTCTTTACACTGGATGTGACTCGCTAACTTTTATACGAGCTACAAAAATATTTTGGACATAAAATGCTTTGTAAAATGAAACTGTTTGTTGATTACTTTTCTAGTAGTAACAGCAAAGTAGTTTAAGTGTAACCTCTCAAAATAGCATTTTGATGTTACTCTTTTATTTATGCACTCTTCGTGAACAGAGGAGAGCAATGAGTTATTCTGGAGAAACTTTTCTACGGATATACCTAGCTTATTCAAATCCTCTCACATTATTTTAATATTTTTCCTTCGTTTCAATTTTCATATTTTATGAAGTAAAAACCACCGTAAGCATTTCTTCTTTTGTTGCTCACTGATGTTTACAATTATAATCCTTATCAGTAATTCCTGCAGCAATGTTAGTGCTAGTCAACATTCATTCCATTCCTCGGAAGGAAATGGGCCGTTTCCTACTTTACCAGTGTATTCCGTTAATGGTTAAGTACCTGCTACCCAGCCTTTTATATTTACTACTCAAATAAAGTTTATTCGCTCTTCATCTTTTCTGGAGTCACTTGGTTGAAACATTTTTTTCTCATCCTTCCTCACATAAATCTTATCTTTGTTTGTGATTTCAAAACATTTACAAATGGTTTCAGTACCACCACAAACTCATCATCATCATTCCCATTACAGTTGTCGTTTTTCTGTATTCTTCCTTCCCCTGCAGATGCTACCACTTTCTTGAAGGAACCTTACAGTTACAGTAGTTAAACAAACTAACGTCTATGAGGCGAAAGAGCCTTTCATTTTAGCTTCCACCCAAACCTCATCTCAGACTCACTTTTTGTTTATTCAAAAAAGTGTCTGTAATCGTTCAACTTCAACAATGCTGTATTTTACTTCAAAATGACTTTTTCTATCGCAGCGCT
>VYYJ01000569.1:0-52178 GCA_021029165.1 Cyphoderus albinus
GTGCCGAGCCACAGGAAGTGTTGTCTGCGTAAGCCCGTCCATGACGTTTCCGAACGCATTGATGCCTGATGTTTTTCTTAAATATGTATATTAATTAGTTTATTGAGTTACATTATGAAGGGCAGTATCAACAAAGGGCAGTTAGCTTCCAGGGGAATTGGAATTTGTACAAAGGGCAATAGTTACGAAGTGCAATTAACACGAAGGGCAACCCGCAATACGCACAAAGGGGAATTGGCCTAGAACCAATGTTTTCATGAAACATAAAATCAAATTATTAAATAGTTGGCCATGCAATGGATATTCATAAAAGCATAATTTTCCGATCTAGTAGTCTAATTAAGGTTGTCCAGTGTAATTATTTCTGCAATTTTTGGTTGGACTAGTACACGGTTCATTTTCAGTTTGGCGTTGATTTTCATGAGTAAACATCAATGCAACAGTAGTCATTCTCGTTATGTGGAACTCGATACTTTTCGTTTTTATTTTCCGCGCAGTAGCCACAGTAAGATTTACAGCCGCTGAGCCCATACATAATCTAAATCTGAATCAACCCTAAACTACATGTACTGTATAATGATAAATCCTAACTTTTAAATTTGCATCCGTAGGTTTTATGTCAAGATCAAGAAGCCATCTCAGTAGAACTTGACAGTGAAGTTATCAATTTTCCAGCGAATGAAATTGAAAATGAAGTGCTTGCAAATAATAGAGTGCTACCAGTAGACGCTGATCATAAGAGCAAGATCACTGTGCCCCATACGGCTCTGGATCCGATTTGTGTAAAAGCGTTACGAAACAATCTTGCTAAGGTTAACATGTCATATAACATTTAGTAGCAAGGAATGAACGATAATAGTGCAAAATTTTCCATTTCCCCACTTTTTCAAAACTCAAAAATGGTAATAATTTTGCACCTTGTCACAGTTCCTGAAAAGGGTAAAACAATACGACGCAAGGAGAAAGGGTCGACAAGACGATGGAGATGATGGAGATGACGGCGATGATGGAGGTGGAGGAGGTGGGGGTGGTCTAGCTGGAGTTCTAGGAAATTTGGGAGAAGGAAATGGAGCATTATCTGCACTAAGTGGACTACCGGCCATTCTTCCTGCTTTTGTGACAACACTCACACAATTCACTGGTGCGGCTAATCAGGCACTTAATGGTACTGACACGCCAAACCTGCCCAGTTTCTTGGTAAGGCAAGGTATGGAAGCAATTAAATTTTTTCAGTCCGTCTCTGGCGGCAGCAACAAACCAACGCCGCCTAATGATATACACGTCCAGCGTATACCTGGAGAAACACCAATGCGGAAACCTAGACCTCCTGGTTATGAACCTTATCCAACCGGTATCTACCCCGATGACTATATCGATGAAGATGTCAAACAACCCCTTCAACCAACCCTTCGACCATTAGGAGGTGAAAGACCACAACCTTACGACCCTTACACTCCTAACACAGAATATCAAAGGCCTGTCCCTGTGTCAGTGTTTAGTCAAAATCAAGACCTAACAGGAGAACCTCCGAAAACATCGTTGTGGCAAATTTACAAGAGCTTCAGAAACAGAAGTCCAGGCCACGGGAATTTAACTGACTTCCAGTTAGCCCACCCGGAAGCTTTCAGTAACGAATTGCTGCAATCGATTGCAGTCTCCATTTCAAACGTAAGAGGTCCCAATAAAAATCAACCTCCACCCACACTCAAGCCTTCATCAGAAATATTTAAGCAGTTCTATCCATCCACGTCTCCCAAACCAGTCTCATCTATTTTCCGTAACCCTAACCGTCCAATGCTTTCCGTTTATAAGCCTGGTGGATCTCCCGGTGCCGTTGGTATTGATTTAACTAATCTAGCGTTAAATGCCACATTAAATAAAGTGAACCAGCAACCGAAAGAGGAATCAAATGAAGAAACGGATGACATCAGCCTTCCGCCGTCGCTGCAACAGGAATTAGAAGTAGATTCTGCAGTGGCATCCCTCGGAGTACCGAAAGACAAGACAGGTGTCTCCTCAAGTGATTCGGTGAGACCAACACCAGTGAAGCAATATGGTGGTAAAACTCCTGTTTTAGTAACCACTGGTTCACTCGCAAACCTTCAGCAACAACAAGCCCAGGGACAAGCAACTAACGGTGGTGCTCAGTTTGTTAAATCCCCCACCTCGTCCTTATTAACTATCCAACACCATGGACAATATGTGCCCGCCCTTTCGTCACTCCATGAAGACGACGAAGACATTCAAATGGTCGGTCCACAGACAAACGTGGAGGACACAAACAACGGATTTAAAAATAAGTCGCCCTACACACAGATTAAGAATGGAATCTTGCTTCATGCCCCACGTCTTACCCCTCCCCCCATTTTTGCCTTGAAGCCTCCCTCAAACCTGGTCGTGAATGATTTTTATTCTGTAGCGACCGCAACAACCCCAGCGCCCCAATTCGCGTTCCAGAATTCGAATGCTAAACCAGGAAGTTTAACAGATTCACTGTATCCCTCTGTCGTTAACCCCAGACCTGGTGGTTCAGGCCAACCAAGACCTCCAACCCTTATTGCAGCAATTCCGTCTAAATTCCAGTTGTCACAAAATCCACTTCAAACCAGTGGCGTTCTGCCGCCTTCCTTAATTCCCCAAAAGACAAACTCAATTCCGGATACCAATGTCGTTACTTCTACATCAGTGGAGGTGGAGGAGAAAGAACCGGTAATTCAGCAGGAAATTGGACCTGCAACAGAAATTGCATCCGAATTGGAGGTGGAAGTCACAGATGCGCCGCCCTTGGTTGATTCGTCAAGCAGCTCGACTAGCTCGTTATCTCAATTTTTGACGCCTAGTTTAGTTAACGCTGCTGCTGCTGCTTTACACCAAATTAATGCCCTTGCTCAGAGTCAAACGGAAAACCTAGTACCAGTGCCTCAAGAAATTCAAGAGACCACCCCAACATCAACAAATGTCATTAATAATAACTCTGGTGGGTCACTCTTAGCTTCGAGTCTTGCCAATAGTGTTAATCATCTTCAAAATCTTAATGTACCCCAGCGACCACTCACGCAACAAGATAAAATAATTCAAGCTCTGCTCAGCAGTTTTAATTTTCCCAATTTTATTAAAGCTCAAGGCGAAGAAAATGCTGCTTTGAAGGCGGTCGCGTCTGACTTGTCCATTCCAGTCTCCACTGAAGAACCAAGAATTCAGACACAAAAAGAAATTGTCACCAGCACCATATCTAGTTCTGGTATTATAGAGAATCTGAACGCAGTGGGTCAAACAAGCTTAGCATCAATTTTGCAAAATAACTTGAAATTCCCACTACCAGGGTTAAACCAAAATCAACCAGAGCCAAAGCCTGATCAACATGAATTAACTCAACACCAAGTGGCCGGTAACAATAATTTCCTCTCGCAGGGCACAAGTAACAAATTTTCAGCAATTAGCCAACTTCCAAGCTTTTCACAGAGCTTAGTGCTCAATGGTTTACCAGCATTTGGAAACCTTCAGACGGGAATCACCGTATCAAACGTCGTGTATGAACCATCAACTACGAGCACCATAAATCCCCAGACTGTAAATGTCAACCAAGGAGAACAGGCAGTTTTCAGTGGATTCGCAGTACCATCTCCGTTTCCTCCTGAGCAGTCACAGTCTCAAGGAATTCACTCATGGGGTATTATTCAACAGAATTTTCAGAATCAAGAACCTTCCTTTGGGACAGGTCTCTCTTCTCCCTCATCTACAAACGCAGTCATCAATTCCAATCAACAACCTCAGCACTCTCAGACTGACTTTGGTTCATTTTCATTTTCCGGTCCAGCAAACGTTTTACCAGATCTCAACAACAATATACGTGCTCCACAAGAAGATGTTCCACCGGCTAAATCCCAGCAGCAGCAGCAACAACAACCACTGCTATTAAACAATGACATTCCAAATACGACAACGGTTATCTCCACCATAGATGAATTTTCATCTACCACCCCATCTTTACCACCTCTGAATTTTCCGGCTTTCAATCGATTCCCCGACTCAGGTTCGGGTCTTCCTGCCTCTAGTATCTTCACTCCTCAAGCTCCACAGGGAGGTCAGATCCAGGGCAGACCAACTCCAGTCATAAGCGAATCGCAGTTCCAAGGTCCTGCTCAAAATACAGGATATCCAGCGTACGTTCCAACTACCGCTCTTCATGGAAGTTCTGTGCCAAATAATAATTATGTTTCGAGTAATTCTCTGTACTTCGCAAATGCTCCCGGTGTCCCGGTTTCGGAACAAAATATTAATCTGCAGTCACTTTACGGCCAAAAAATTTCTGGGCCGTCTGCAATTGCAGAAATGTCAAAGATGCCGTTTATTCAGAAAGATGCGTTCAGACCTTCTGCATTGCCTCCTCTACCGGGTGGCAGTGGTGGTAGCAGTAGTGTAAACTCGAAGGATGAGGATGACTATGACCAAATGGTTGGAGGCAGCGAAAGGCCAATTTCCGAGTTATTCTCGTCAGCATCAAATATTTCCAGTAATGAAATCAGAACAACATTCGACTCGTCAACATCTTCAGTTCTTGATCCAGAAGATGTAGAAGAAGAAGAAGACATTTCGAATTTTTCTCCAGGAAAACCTGCATATTGGATGAATATGTACTATCCCAATGGACTTCCGGTGCTCACGAAGGTGACGACGGTGACGAGCACAACTCCAGCAGGAGGAATGGTGCCAACAAGTCAGAGTCAGAAGAGACGCAGAACAACAACTTCAGAGTTTGAACCAATTACAGCTCCCGACTCTGAAGAAGATGGAAAGGCAAAAAATATAAAAGTTTCTGAGACTCAGTTTACAAAATTTACGGATTAACTTACCAATTTAAATGTTATTTAAATAAATTATATCTACCAATTTAAAAAATATCCGTAACATTTAATCACTTGCTTGTTTTTCATAAATCATGTTTGCGAAACTTGACAAGATAATTATAGCAGGCATATTGAAAGCATTTAAGATTATACGAACAAACAGCATATTGATCGTACATTTAATCTTGCTAAGTTAAAATTTAATACAAGGACAAATCTCATCAAATTATCCATTCATGGCTTTCTTTTTCTGTTGATTTAGTGAGTAATTGTGAAATGACATTTTGTTGGAGCGATTTTACGGAAGAGGAGTTCACGGGGTGCATATCTCAAATAATGTGGCAGTGACAGTCGTCTATTTAGTATTATGTCCCAATGAGCAAGTAAGTTGTGTGACATAATTTTTTATTCATTTTTGAAGCATCATTCATGAAATGAGTGACTTAGAATACAAATGTCTGAATTTATACTGTCTTTCTTATTCGCAATTTGAGAATGGGTTTACAACAAACAAATGAGATGCTGCGTGAAATATGTCTCGAATGTGACACAATCTGATGTGTAATTTGTTTTGCATACAAGTCGACATATTACTTCAGCTTTTCTCTAATAATGTGAAATGTGAGATTTTGAGAAGTTGCAATGCAATTTTCTTAATCTCATAGCCTCACACAAACTTAGAACGCAAGTTGCTAGTCATTCATTCATTTTCAAGGATAGGTTACAGAAGCAACAGCAAGTGACAATTCCAGATTCTAGAATTTAGTGTGATTTTTACTCAGAGTACATAAGGATGAGCAGAGGAAACAGTTTACAATTGGGCAATTGAAGTTAGAAGCGTTACGACTTCATGTCCCTTCTTATTTGCTTAAATTTTACATTCACGTCTGCCTAGCATTGTGTAGCATTATGATGCGCACAGGAAGCAACGAGAGCGATTTTATTCTTTTGTAGCAGCAGAAAGCGTTAAATTAACTTTGGTCCTCAGGAGAACGACAAAAAGACCGTGTGTATGGATGATGTTTAAAAAGGCAGGAAAAAAGGTTCTGAAGTCTGAAGTTGAGGAGCGATAGCGAAGCTCTGAATTGCGATCATGTAGAAAGAGACACCAGCACATTTGTACCATTTTACTAATGAAACGAACACACAAATAATAATGTATGCAAGTAGGTGTGTGTCTGATAAAAAACATTGGAAAGGAAATGAATAATGCAGTCATTCATAGCAATGCAAATACGGTGCAATGTCACCGTTATATTATTTTTCTTTGCTATTAGAGTCGAGTTTGGAATAATGTACCGTACCGATTTACTTCACTTTTACCAAGAAAGAGATGCGAAAAGAGAGAAAAGGCAAACGCTGGAGACTGGAGTCGAGTGAGTGAGTAGTGAAGTGTAATCTCCTTTGTCGCTTTATTGCCTCGTCCTCAATGCATGCAAATGGTTTTTTCGGATGTTTTTACATGTTTCAACCACGTCTATTATAACCATCCTTTTACTTGTCTATACGCTCGTACATATCAATTTATTATACTGCCAACGAGATAGCTGTTCATTCATCTTTTTTTCTCCCATTCTAATTATTTCAATGTTTGTCTCAGATTAATCCTCCTTTTCTGATGGATTTCCATTTATACCATATAACACAAGTAGCAAGTTTTATGCATAATGGAGCATACAGTGTGCACCATCGACCGATCCACTTATAGAAAAAGCATGTGACATTATTCCATGTATTATTATTCCATTAGCTAATTTCCATCAACTCATCTACTTTTTACTGCTTTGAGGTTCCTACAGCTAGACAGAACCATCACCGCTACCCCAGCGCATTCTAGTCGCATCGAAGAGGAACGAAGAGCAAACGATCGTCAAACAAACTTAATTCATTCTACTTCACAATGCATTATCTTTCTGTAATAGTAATAATCTAATTTTCTTTAATGTACCATATTTTTCTGGAACTGGATTTTTTTTCTTGAAGGTAAAAACTATTTTGGTACGTTGCTTCGCGTTGTCTTATAGGTATTTTTATTAGTGGATAGTATTGCGTCACTTCTTTTTATTTCTTTTTTTCTTCCTTATCTTACATTTTCTCAGCTCCGTCGGGAATTATGCAGTAAAAAGGAGAGTTAGGCTTTATATCTTTACATATATAGGCTTACCAACATACAACGTGAAAGCAAACGCAGAATTGGGTTGTCTTTTTGTTTTTCTTTTCTTTTCTTTTTTCTCAGTAAAAACTATATTTGCTGTCATTGTCCCTTTCCCCTGCTTTAAAAAACGTAGGAAAGTGGAACCACAGTGTAATAAAAGAAGAAAAATGTAATTGGTGTAAAAAATAGAGGGAAAATGTGTTTTGTCTTTTGCATATATGTACTAATCTTGTGAAAGTAGTTAGATACCTAGGTTTTTGGATAAGTAGAAAAAGAGTCGACTTATTTTTATTCCATCTTTCTCCTAAGGAAACTCATTTATTGTTGCTTTTTTCATGTCTCTGCTTATGCCCGTTTCTCCTGTTCGTGTCGCGTTTTTGGTTTTGCTGTCTGCTCCAGTCGGTCGCTCCTCCTGTGAGTTGTGAAATAAGGAGAGGAAGGATGCTTATGAATTGCTAGTGCTGCATTTAAACGTAATAATAATATTATTGTTTGCTTGAGGATCGCCTTCTTGGTTAGGTCTGTCATGTACTTTTTTTGATGCGACAGGCTAGTATTGTATTGTGTCTACGGAGCATCATGATCATTCTCAAGCCTCATAGCTTTGTGCAAATCAAGCTCTCAAGGGACCAGCATGACAGAAAAAATGTTCTTTTTTATCACGGCAAACTGTCGAATTTCGTGTTTTGTATTAAAAACGGAGCGGAAAAAACCCATTCAGTACGAGGGAAAATGCTAAATAAATGCTTACTTCTTTTTAAAAGCCTGCTCGTAAACTCCCCTTCCGTTGTCTGGAATAATTTCTCTGGAAAGTTGTCTATTATGTTAAACTGAGAAAAAATTATGCACTTTGGGAGAAAAAATATCATTGCTTTATTGTTTCTGTTTCAGTTTGTAATAAGGCTTACAGCACATGGCTTGAACTCATTTACTACTTTCTCGTGTCGTATCGTGACGGTTTTAAGTACCAAGTCAAAATTTTAACAAGGAAATTTTCCGACGGGTTTAAAAAATAAAAATTACTGAAATGGGGGACTATTCTGCCCGGGTGAGTCGGTTTTCATAATAATGAAGCGGGTGATTACCACTAAAAATGTTGCTCGAGTTGGGCTTACGACTAGATTATCTCGAGTTTTAAAAAACTTCGCTGCAACACCTGAGCTCTATCTCAATTTGATAAAAGTTGACAGTGATGAGTTGCCGTTTACAAAGGAAAGCGAGACCAAAAGCGAAATCTCTCAATTGGAATAATTGGAGACAATTTCCATGCTATGTCGCAGCTTTGCTAGATGTCAATTATTTTTAACTTTGACGAAGATAATGTACAAATCTGCATCATCATTCTTTGGTCTATCAGTTTTAATGCTGTGGCTTTGTTGTGTTTCAGATGATATTTTTCCAGAGACACAAGATTTTTGAAAGCTTATCTCCACGTGTCTTGTCGATCTCCGCTTTGTATTGAATTGCCTTGTTAGTTAGCAGAGAGCTCATTTTTAACATGAACGACAGGTAATAAACCGACAAAGATTCTTTGATGACCTTATTTAGTTAGTCAGAGACATAGATATTGTATTGGATGTGGATGTAATTAGCTCAAAACAAAATTAAAATATTTTTCATTCCTATTGGGAAACACCAAATATTTCAACTGTCACAATCCATTTTAGCTTGGCTAGTTCGTCCTGAACACTGAGCTGTGGCGTTAGAGGAAACGTTTGATTAAGAGGACCACACCATATGTAAAAAGCTCTGATGTCTTCTTCATTTTTCGCCTGGAAAATTATTTAGAAATCAATATTTAAAAACGATTGACATACAGTTCAGATTTTTGCATTTGTTACATACACTAATTTTACATCTGCATTCTTTGTGGTGAGGTAGATTGAGGTAGGGATGAACAATGGAGGAGATTTCAAACACCGGCAGTCGCACCGAGGTCATTCGGAATATTGCCAGAAAAACACAACCGTCGTCGTCAGTTGTAAAGGCTGCTGCAGTTTTGTATGAGCGCTCCGCACATGTTTCATTCACTGTGTAGTATTTCATGAGAATTTTGAATAATTTATTTTTGAAGTGGTCAAAATTACAATAATAGTATGAATAAGTGTTTATTGTTTTGGCTTACGAATTTGTTTCGTGAGAATCATTTGGGAGGTGTTCATTTCGATGTTGTTGGGTGGGAAATGAGACAGAGTATGATCCTCTTGAAAATGATGTTGGAGATGAGTGAAACGCACAGTCTTGTAGCAACCAGGCACGAGACACTTCACCTCCCTGAAAGCATTGCATAATTTAGCAATAACGTTCATAAATCCAAAGTTGCAAGTTGCAAAATAATGAAGGTTTAATTGGTACAAATTCATGTAGGTAGGCATGAATAATGAATGTTCCATTAAATAATCTGTAATCATGTATTATTTGGGAATTACATAAGAAACGTGTAAGCAGTAAACACGTTTTCTGTCAGAAAAATGCAATGGAGAAAATTATGGTGGGGTTTCTTTAGGCCTACAGCGAGGATCATTTACAGGAGGTGTGAGATGATTATTGGGTACGACGCATGATTTATGTACCGGAAATGACAAATGGTCTCATGGGCTTGCATGAGGTCAGCTTCATCCTTCAGTCGAGCCTCCATACAACCAGTTCCTTCCTCCTTGAAGTATTTGCATCGAACGACGTGTTTTTCAAGAAATTTTTCAGCCACTGCACTCCGAGTCGCGGAGTCGATACTTTCACCGCAGTCGGAATCGGGGCATGTGTCCAGCTTTTGTCGACAAAAATTACACACCGAATGCCAGAATTTGCACTGCATTACTGGGGGAAACACGACTACTTTACAGGACAGACATTCCACTCGTCGTAATGATGCCGTTGCATCTTTCATAGAATTACTAGAAGCAAAAAAATAAGTGTTGAATAATCAATTACAATAATGAAAATCAAATGGCCTTTAATTAACTGGGATAGTGTTTTGTGTGGTAATTACCTAAAACTATCTGCGATGGTGATTGGGCTGTTCATTGCCTTTGGTTTGAAGCAGTTTTATTGGACAATAGATTACAGAAAGATTTTAGCACTTTTCCACATTCCACTAAAAACCAAACTAATGCTTATATTAAACTGCCTGAGATGCACCAGAATGACACCACACGAGTAATGAACCGTGCCGAAATTGAAAGTTGCTTGGCTCGAATTGAAACTTGGTTGGATGTTGATTGTAACACTTAAACGCGGAAATTGTGACAAGAGTTTTACGATTTTGACGGTATTCACTGAAGTCTTTCTTCGAAACTACTGAAGTGATGAGAGAAGTTTTTTGCTGCATTGCATTGCATGGCATCAATCTAAATATAAATAGTTTTATTGCCTGGTTATACCTTATGCATGTCTCACCTCATATAAAATGTTTCACACATGCTAATCATTAGTGATCATGATGACGATCGTGATCAATGTTATGAATACAAAATGTAGTCATCTCATACAAATTTTTGGTATAATCAACTTTCCTAGAACGAACTATAAATTCCGAATCTTTTATGTGGGTATAGAATATGTAGAGAATGCATTTATTTTTAGTGCTCCAAGTCAAAACGAATCTGACATCAATTCGACTCATCTCAATCCCTGCAGTTGCTGAATATTTTAATTCGAAAAAGATACTCGACATGGATGGCAGCTGGTTGCATAAGCAATGCTTTTTTATCACAAGGTTAGCTGATTTCTTGATAGCCGGAAAAAGTGTGCACAACGTACGCACTGCCACTGCCAATATTGTAAAACATCACGTACATAAAAAAAACTCGGATTCATTTGGTTTGAATGACAAGAGCACATATTTATGTATAATATTGCAAACGGCAAATCCCTGGTTTTGTTGTAAGTTGTAGTGTGTACCATATGGTAAAGTTACCAATTTTTTAACTTCTTTTTCAAGCTGATAAACATCTGCGAAAAGATTTCAGCTTGATTGCTTCCCGTAATAATAATCCAAGTTATAAAAACTTTGCGTAATTAATTTTGAAATGTGTCCAAATTTCTGAATAGACATCACAGTAAAAACAACAGCAACAACAACAACGTGGCTATGAATCTTTTTTTGCCAAAAAGACTTGCATGAACATTAATGAAAGGAGAAAAGTTTGTCTTCGTTCTTGTCTGCGTTTTGATTTTGATAAATGTGGTGCATCCTCTTTAAATTAAGTCAACAAAATAATTTACATACGAGGTTGGATAAAGTGCACACAGGTATATCATAAACGGCCAAGTTACATATGCAATTTATTTGAAATGTGTGGTTTCAAAATGTTCGTTAATAGATTTCAATTGATGAAGGGGTGGACAATCTGTTTAATAAATGTCATAAATATCGTTACTCCGATGCCCATCCTGGCTTTGCTGAGGATAAATTACAATTTTCTAACCACTTGTAAGTGGTAAAGGATTTGTTGAAAATGTTATCTGGTACTAAGTACTTGAAGATGTCATCCTATCAATTCAGAAAGAAAAGAATGATTAAAAAATGAAAATGCACCTCTCCTCCATTCACTCATCAATGTTTCTGTCTCGTGGTCATGATTATGATCGCACTCCCTAAAAGCAATTTGGTAAAATTACTCTGGATGGAAGAATGCCATTACTTTTTAACAAAGAAATCACATGTCATTCCAATGCTAATAAATTCTAAATGTGTTTCAAAAAATTATGCCTCTAATAATCACCAGGTACTAGAGAAAAAAATTGGGACGCTTGAGTGAGTTTAAATTATGATAATGGTAAGTAAAAATATTTAATATTAACTCAGCTTGACAGTAAGTTAGCTGCTTGCCTTGCTCTCATTCCGTCGAATTTGTGACCGACAGCAATTTTTTTGTGTGACCACTTGATTTGAGAGTCAGAAAAAATTGAAATGATATGATTTATCCTACTTCAACTACAATCCAATGAAGATGAGTTGTTAGCTGTCGGAATGTTCAGAGTTAATATTACGCGTCAAGTAAAGTAATAAAAGATGACGCAGCCTCGGCTTCTAGATAACCATTAATATTAATAATATTCCGCCACAAACGAATTTTATTTCGGTGGACGTGATATGATGTGATGTGAAATGATGGAGATGCAGAGAAAGTGAGGTAGGAGAATGTTGTTGGTATATGTTTAAAAAATAATTTCATTAAATTGTTGCTCTGCTCCCACTCGAGTCGGATTCAGTGAATGCCATGTCATGATACTTTAGTATAAGGATTTACGGTTCTTTCTATTTGTACTTTGCTGCGTTTGACCCAAGATTTATGGGTTGAAATGAAGTAGAGACGTTTCTTTGACTGATTTGATTAAACATTTGGTCAGTGTTTTCCGACTTTTGTGGGAAAGTGTGTGGTGTTGTGTAAGTAATAACGCGTGAGGCTGGCGCTTGACGGATTGTGATCGGTCTTGACTGAAAGAATATTTTATGGACATGGTGCGCAGAAAATACCTCTTCGACTCGTACGTAGATTACCTTTTTCTTTAGAAAGTATTTTTTTCTATACTCCTTTGAGAAGCGAGTAAAAGCATCGACAGCAAGAAAGAACCTGTCAGCTTGACTAAATTGTATTATCATTTATTATGAAATATGCCATTCCCAATTTATATCCAATAAATTCATTAACTCAGGAAAAAAATGATTTGCTCAATTGCAAGAGACAGGCTGGTTAATTTTCTTGTGGAAATAAATGTTGCTACTGTTTGCTAATACGCTTGCCATATGAATATCCATCTTTAGTAGCAGGCTTCTAGCATCTAGGTATGTAAATTCTGCAGCTTATCGCACTTCCTCTACACAAGATTGAGGAGTTTTCCCCATGTTCACTCCTGTGTAACAGAAACAGGCTCGCCGTGCGCTGCGTAGGAATATCAAATTAATAATGAGTGGAACTTTATAGTCTTATCGTAAGAAAAAAGCATTAGATTAGTGTGTATGTTCATTTGATAAATAATGTACCACATCATTTTCTAAATTGTAATAATAAGTGGTAATAATAAGCCGTAAGAGCCATATCACTGCCATATTTATAGACAATGGGCAAACCTCTGAGTGAGTGAGTATATTTATTTATAAGATTGTGAGTGAGCATTGATGTTGGTAAAGAAAAGTAAAAAGGCAAACAAGCTCATTTTTCACGTAAACCTGTCTGAAATTCATCAAATCTTTTTCTCATCACAAGTGGCAGAAAACAGCAATCCATCACGTCGTTGACTTGATATGTGAAGTAAAGGCAAACAAAAGGATGAAGTTTACACGAATATTAATTCTCTTCTCTCTCTTCAACTAAATTATATGTTTATTATTGCATATTGCTACATTACAGTTCATTTATATACTGAGTATACACAATCAAGGTGTAATGTGCATGTAAATACAACAAGAAGTGACTTCGAAATAGAAAAAATTGGGGTTTCCTCCTAATAAAGCCAGATCCTGTTCAAAGTTGAAGAAATGTGTACACATGTACACATATCATCATTATGAATCTTGGTTCACACACACCACATCACATCATCATCATTTTTTTTACTTGAAAGCTCTAATTGCCAGAGGGTGGACGGGAAATCAAAACAGCACAAAGCAAAACCTTGTCTTGTGTATATCATTATATATTATTGCAACTGCAACCATTTTATGTCGGGGCTAATAATAAAAATAAATTGAATATTCACCGCATTTATATTTTCATTGCGCTGCTCCTTAATAATAATTTTTCAACTTTGATCAATTTGGCGGTGAGGGATAATTACTACGTGGTCATCTACACCACAAACCAATTCATTCCCGTAATATCCAAATTGTCAAATAGAGGGCAATTCTTTTTTCTTACGCAGCTCAGCCAGTGGATCAATCAGAGCTCCCAAAGTTTGTGCGGTCATGGGGAAACTTGAGAATTTTTAACTAACCACGTGTAAGATAAATTGAAAGTCCACTTGAATAGGTTCAACGATGCCTGTTTGTTTTTAATTTATGGCGTGATTTTAAAAATAATAAATGTTGTTATTTTCGAAATGAACGCGTGGTTTCATTCAGTGAGCAGACTCCAATGACATTTTAGTGACCACCTACATGAATTGCTGCACACACTCAACAAGGGGGAAATTAGAGGTTTCTTATCTCAAAAGTGTATCAAATATTTTTTCTTTGTATAGTGTTCATCCGTCCATCCGTCCGTCCAACTTACACTATATTACATACCTTTAAGATTGTTTCCAGAATAAAAAGCAAAAGGAAATAAAGGAAGAAAGGACTCATAATAAATTCCAAGTTTGTAATGGTAGTTTGACACAAGAACGCCTTTTTCTCTTTGGCTTACCTGAATTGCATTCTTCTGTTAAAGCTGCTAGCTGCTGCTTCTGCTTGTAAAAGTGGTTGTAGAATAAATGGAAAGAAGATGTGATTTGAGATAAAGGGACAAAGTGTTACAACCATATCAGTGCAATGTCCAGCTTATCTCAACTCAGCATTTACAAGTCTATTTCAATCTTCCTTTTTTGTCCTCGAAAAAAAAAGACAAATTATTGCGATCGTAATCGCGCCAACAATAATTTTACAAGCTCACACCTTTTCTCTGTATGTATGTAGCTTTACAATATTTCCGGGATTTGATGATACATATTCTGGTCAGGTCAAAGTAAAGTTGACCTTTTTACTTTATGAATGTACAACGATTTACCATTAAACGTTATTGAAACAATTAAGGGAACAAGAGGAGTTATCAATGATAACTTATCATGTACAGACATTAAACTTGCATTTTAAACTTACTAGTATATTGTATGTGCTCAAAAATTACATGTGCCGTGTAAATTCTTTTAGAATTTAATTTGGCTTTGGATACATATATTTTATACACGGCGTAGCACCTTCTTGATGTAAAAATGACATTCTGCTCACTCACTCACTCCTTTTCTAAGCCTTGTCTAATAATTCTCAAGTGGTACATAATACCATGTTCCAGTCAGTCTCGTTTCAAATCTCAACTTCTGTTTCTTTCTTCTCCCACTCAACTCACCGGCTAAACGCCACGCATCAAGTCCAATGCGCCTTATTCCTTCGACTCAAGTAGCGAAATTGTACTCACCTAAGCGGCAACTTAAAAACAGTAGATCTTCCAGCTTGACCACCTTGTTGCATTTCATTTTTGAGATTTGCTCCTTTCTTTAATCATGTAATATTTTAATGCCCTTTTCGTGCCTTTGTGATATGATAGTTAACTGAAGGCCGACTCTTGTAACTGGTGTTGCATCAAAAGCAAAGAAGGGAAGTGGAAAAAGGCGAAGAGTCAAAGTCAGTGAGCAAGGAGAAATGGGATTCATTTGAATTTGATTACTTTCACGATTATAATCATATTACAACGATGATGATATGATGACCCCGACGAATACCTCAATTCCTCGCTTGCTTTCTGTAGTAATCCTAGTAGCCCCTACTTCTAAAATGCTGTGCTAGATCTTTCTGACAAAAATCTTTTATGGTAATTCTGCATTTTCGTAGTATGTCCATAATATACAGCAAGACAACAGGAGACCAATTCACCATTATATTATAAATGCAGTGCAGTGAAATTCTCGTAAAATGCCCATTAGATAATGGATTTTGACTACTGGTTTTCCTCACATCACATTCCAGCTTTAACCCTTCGTTGTCGTCGTCATTTTTTCTCCTTATTCTTTCATGTTGATGTTGGCGGGGAGTCTCAATGATTTGGGTGCTTGTGCTTCCTTTTATTATTTTTTCGCTACCTGAAGTTGACGTGAAGGTGCATATGTACGTATTAAATTATGTCCATATTTCGTAGTAATAAAAAAGATAAAGCGTCGGTGAAGATATTTTGACTTCTTGTAGATTATTTGGGTATCTATACATGGGCTCGATTTTTACCCGTTTATCATGTCTTGCAAAGAAGTAATGTTTAAAAAAGCGTGAACTTTTTAATTATGAATAAAAACATTTTCCCATTTTAATTTTTGGGGGATATCGTTAATCTTTATTAGTATTTAGCTTTAATAATGCCCTCTCTGAATTACCTTTGTCTTGTGTAAACAGGTGGGGAAGTACTGAAGAAGAGCACAGTAGCAAGCAGATGTTGATTTGATGGAAACTATCAATCAATAAAATTATTATACGTACAGAATTTTTCGTGAATTGCCAATCCCATTTAATATATTAATAAAATAAAATGCTAATCGTGTGTGGACTGTGGACACAACATGATAATACGATAACATGCAAGTATCTAATCGTTCAGTTCGGTCGGAGTTGCGTCTTCGCTTCATTTTTTTACTTTATTTGTGCGCACACACATCTCACGGGTATTGCTTTTCCTTGAATAAAATTATTGCCGAAAGTTAGCTGCTATCGAAGTGGAGTGAATTGATTTTATGTTGCGTAATTGTTGAGCTTGATGGTGTGTTGGTCTCTGACTGACTCCTTTTGATTCGACGATGTGATGCGATGACCGAATGAAAAGATGGAGATGATGATGATAGTGTCTCACCAAAAGTAATTATTATGTGAAATAATAACCAAGCTGTGTGATGAACCCATTTGACGAGTCGCAGTAATAATGATGATGATAATAATAAATATGATGCAAATTGCTCACTGTGACTCGATTACTGCCCACATCGACATCATCGATAAGGAAAGGACGTTATAAATATTGAAGAAATGAAGATTCTTCGATCCTTTTATTTTTCTCCTGCATTTTGAAACAGCAAGTCACAGCAGCACCATAATAAAGTAACACTTCTGTAGCGTAGTGCATTACACCTGAGCTGACGTAATAATAACAATAAACGGTTGTTTTGATTATAATCTAGCAGCTTCACGAATTATTGCTGGCTCAATTAACCACGTTGTTCAAACTATTGATTGCTTTTGATCTCATCATCAACATCAACACTACAAATAAATAATGATCTTTACTACGATGCAGCCTGTCAAAGAACCCTTTTCTTAGGTTCCTCTTCATTCTCTATCGAATCGAATCAAATCATATCTCTTAAAAATTCCTAATAACTCTTCTACAACTTTGCATTAAAATTTATAATCCAAAAAATTTATCCCCTCGCTCAGGTTCACTTTTTGAGTTCTTTTATAGATAAAAAGTGAAAATCACAGGTTACCGGCCATATGTAGTCGTTCTATGAAGAATCGATAAAAATTGAAGGGTGCTGCAATCAAATTGCTGTTGATGAACAAGTGTAAGTTTACAAATGGGAAAAAATATTTTTACTTCTGCGGTCATAGTAGTCATGTCCTGAATATGGTAATAATAATGATGACAGCATAGCATCACTAGGAACGTAAAACGTAACCACTCAATATTTGTACACACTGTAAATAAAAAATTATGAAGCAAATAATAACACTCTTAAATAATAATGGATTACAGATTGTTGCCGTCAAAGTTGTACAATTTTGTAATCCTCTCTGAACTCTGAACCATTTCGAGAAAATTGTGTTCCTCCACAGAAAGTAGGAACAAAGTAAGTCTTCACGATAGAAAAGAAAATGATGCTCAAATGGACAAAATGTTAAGAAGTGAGATCCGGTAGCAGGGAATCAAGTGAAACATTGACTACTGGTCTTGGGAGGTAAGTATTATCTCGTAAGGAGTTTTTTTTTTGCTAATTTTCTCTTTTGCACCGCTGCATACAAATTTTTTTCTGTCCCATTCACTTGAGATTATTACCGCGTTGATGTTGTTATCCTCTGACTCAACTCAACTGCTACCTTTTTGTTTATTACCTACATACCTGAGAATAATTACAATACAGGCACAGTCATCTTCGCGAAAGGGATAACCATAATCTTGAAAAATTAAATATTTATTGCGTTTACGCTGCAGACACTCTCGAGAAAAAATTTCATCTCGACTTTGGCCCAACGATCTGAAGCGATGTTATCAAAAGGAGTTTTGTTTCGCGTTGGCCTACCGCACCGAAATCGGTATACAGAAGTGTAGGTATGTTGTATCAGGTTAATGGCAGATATCCCTCTGGAAAGCGGATGAGCGTAAATTATCTGTAAGTGACTACTCTTCTATGTTGATGACAGGTTATGAAATGAAGCTTGAAGTGTTCAAGAAGTGTGGATTGATAGTTCGTGATCAACGTTTTGATACACTTTGCACTTGTAATTCAAGAGAATTTGTCAGAGGCTCTTTTAATTACAGGCTTTCCCCGTCGGTTTCATTCAGCCTCGCAAAGACAATTAGTAATTATCTGAAATGTGGAACTGATTTGAATATTTCTTCACTTTCATGGTAGGTATTAAGATAGGCAGATCAAGCAAACAACTGCGAATTATTTTTTATTCTATTCCGCTATGTAGTTACTTAACGTTGAAAACAGGGATTTCGAAGACCATTTTGCATTCACTCGTCTGTCGTAGACATGAGCTTGTCATCGTTTCAGGAAGACACTTTGAACTTTTATTTTGACGCTGTCTGACGTTTCTGGTCTGGTTTATGTAAAACCTGACTGATTGAAACCGAAATGGAAAAGCTCATTATTTTTTTCATGACTCTCGAAGCAGAAGCAACTGTTTGATCTTTATGTTCACTGAAACGAATGGAAAAATTTGGAA
The DNA here is from genome assembly GCA_021029165.1 of Cyphoderus albinus. Classification (NCBI taxonomy): domain Eukaryota; kingdom Metazoa; phylum Arthropoda; class Collembola; order Entomobryomorpha; family Paronellidae; genus Cyphoderus; species Cyphoderus albinus. The sequence goes on from VYYJ01000569.1 coordinate 18,629, forward strand.
ATCTTTAAAACGTTGGAAGCGTCGAATAAGCGTCATTTTAACATTGGCTACCTGCGCTTAGTAAATCACCAAAAGCAAGGATTTATCTACCTGAAAATGTGAGTTCATTTCATTCCTTCCAGGTTATCATAATCATAACTACTAAAAGCATATTATCATATTGTACACATCGTAATATATTTGTTTCACTTTCAGCATGCCTTTCAATTCAATACTCTGACGCAACTCAACTCAGCAGCGAAAGGAGTTGAGATGAAGAAGGGGAAACATTCTTTACGGTAATTGTAAAAATCATCATAAATAATGTTGTGGTACTAAAAAACGAAATGTGTTTTGTGGAGGTATGCAACTTTGTAAGTGATTATAATGTACTGTCGTAAAAGAGAAGAAAGGAGGTTGACTCGGAGAAATCGCTCATTGAATAAAATGTATTGTGGCTTGAGGAAGTATTTTTACTGTTGATGATAGTGGTTACTTAAATATTACAATGTTTCGGTCGACTTTGCTCCGTTGTGTTGTGAAATGAAGTATGAATATCGCATAATTATTGTACACGGGTACACACTATTTTTCCTTCTTGTCCACGGCCACGGGGTGAATGAATGAATATTACATGATAAGTTGCTGTGTCGAGAGTATTCATCATTCTCGAATTCAAAATCACAGGTCGGCTTGAGTGCTAACTACTTTCAAACAGCCAGTTTACATTTGAACCGCCCTCTAATATTCATTTAATGGCCTACCGGCACCTTTTACCTTGCTTATTTTCTTGACCTCCCTGCTACTCTTGCCGTGTCTTTACAAGTACGGGACACAATGTGACCGCATCTACAAATCGGAGGGGAGTTCAGTTCGTAATAGAACGAACCTACCGATATCCCAATAAAGGTAAACAATAAGCAGTTAAAAGTGTGTAATTTTTGGTTAAACATTCTGTGTGTGGCACAGAGCTTCCATTTTCAGTTGGAATTTGAAAATGTAAAACGAAATAAATTAAAATCAATATCTATCAAAATGTGATTTAAAAAATCAGGGGCATTCTGCGGCATCTGCCTATTAGGGAAAAATGTGCTCGATGGAATGTACCTTGGATGGAAATTCTAATAAAGTCAACAAAAGTCATGAGGTGAGGTATGGACTGATTGATTTTGGTTTCGACTTCATTCATTCATTTATTATTTCATTCATCTGTAAATTTATTTGAAGATAAAGAAGGGAAACGCAATGTTTGTGGGTACATTTTTATATACGTATCGATATCACTATCGAAAATTTAATTGAAACCACGAAGATTTAGAAGCCGATTTTGATGTCATTACGAATCAAGTTGATCTTATAAACGTTTTCGTGAAAGATAATAAGACAAGACATCCGTTCCGACCTCTCGAAACAAGAAAACCACAGAAGACACAGGTTCAGAGATTACCTCGACTTTGGCGGTAGAGTGTAGATAAATACAAGACTGCAGGTATTTTAACTACTGATGATCCCATTTTCTTGCCTCTCTCTGTACCGACTTGTAATCCATGCTCAATAATAATAATAACAAAATAACCTGTTTCTTTTTCTCTCTGATGATGAAATGAAGCCGACTGACGAATCTGTGTTGCAGTTGTTTTTACACTTACAACATCACACCATCACTGCTTGCGCCCTTTACTTTTCCAGTTAGTGACTGCTATCACCATTAGCCCTGAGTAACCTCATTACAAATTATGTTTGAAGCTCTTTTTACTTTACTCGGTTCTACTCATAGATATCCATAAGCCTTTCATAAAAATTCATGAAAACCACAACAATTTCCTGCTGATTTCAAGCCAGCAGCATAGGAACCCTTAATATTGTCTCCGCTTTTTACTATACTCTACTATACTGGCTGCTCGCCTCTCTGTCCTCTGGCTATTAAGTTGCTGTGTGCGATATCGTTTCATGCTTTTCTTCTAACTCCGTACTTGTTTCAATTTTTTGGAGAGATGAAACTGATCCTCTTCTTCGGAAGGATGTTTTTTAAGTTAAAGGCAGAAAAATCTCGAGTATCCAGAAAAGAATCTTTTTATCTTTCTCTGCTTGCTTGTCTCTGTGCTTCTGAATACTGTGTATAAAAAAAATCCCGTTGGTCTTGTATGTAGATTCCCCGAAATGGTGACGCTCGTTCGTAAGTCAGTGGAGGAATTGTTTAATGTATGCTTGTCAACATTAGAGACGCCAAAGCTCTTAAACCTCTCATCCGCTCATCTAAATTTTTCATTATTTCTTACATCCACTTTTTAATCTCCTGAGTGTAAGCCAGGATTTTTAAGGACTAAAAACAATGCAGAGTTCTTTACTCACTAAAAATTATTCCGAACAGTTCTAAACTAACCAAGCATTTGTATTAGAAGCTTAGATGAGATGAGACTTGAGTTGACTTGACTAGAGCAGTATTATTGAAACCTGGCATTTTCATTTATTTGAGGGAAAAGATGAAAGCCAAAACAAAGAGACTATAAAATGTTGTGTAACTTTTATATGATGGGCATAAGAAAAAAGTGAACGTGAACACCGACACCAATACCACCAACATTACACCACGGCCAAAATTCTTTGCAGCATCACATCGCATCTCGTTCGTAAGTGGAAAAAAGGTATCTGTTCAATTTAAAATTAAGGAAGACATACGTCGTGGCAATATTCTTGCTCATCTGCCATAGGAAGTGAAGAAAAAAATGTAATATCCTGGCTGAAATTGAAATTGACCTCATAATAATAATAAAGCGACAGCGACTGCCAGCCTTTTTTCTGCTATGGCATGATCATGATGAGGAGACTTTTTCATAGACCACCGCTACCTCTGTCGCCGCTTTATAAATAAGTAGCACTATAATAATGTTGCCACCAAGGGAGACAAGACAAAATGAAGGTTCTAGGAGGGTGTATCTTACTTACATCAAAATGTCCCACGTATCGTCGCCTTCACTCTTTGTTTCTTATTGAATCATTTGTTTTAAGGTGGGAGTGTGGCAAAGGAAGATGCGATCCAGAAAAAAATTATATTAGGTTGTTTGATTGCAAAAAAAAGTTTTCCCAACCCCTCGTGATTCATATTAATAACTTGTATTTTTACCACGTTTTGATCTTCGTTTCGCCTGCCTGCCGACCCCGGTGTAATTTTTTTTGGTTGGAGAGGGACACACCATGTTGACGACTGAGTCTACATATGAAAACGGAAAGTTGGGAAGTTAAGTAGAAAAGGCTAAACATGTTTTCAATTGATATTTTTTCCTCAACGACTCCACTCGCAAGAATGGCAATGTGATGAGACATATGGCAAAGTATGTGCCTATCTTTCTCCGTGCTATCGTCAATTTTGACATATTAAGTTTCAACTTTTTCACTAGGAAAAAATTGTACACTTCGATTACACTATTAGAAAGCGCTCAGGGACAGCAGCAGCAGGCTGTGATTTTTTCCTGGATGGAATTGGAAGAGTCTTGCTCTTGCTCTGATCTAGAAAAGAGGGAGAAAAAAGAGGAAAAAGACAAAAAATGATAAAAATTGAATGTCTTTTTACATTTTATGGGTTTGAACTTACGTATCTGATTTTTATAGAAAAAATTGGGAGAGGCGGATGATAACAAAAGATGAGATCAGATGCGCTCGCGTTTCCACTCTCTCTTCCTATTATTTTTATATTGCCTTTTAAACTTTTTTCTTAAACTTTCAACATCTCAGAGGCAAAGAGAGCGCCATCCCAGTGCCAGGTCCACAAGAGCACATATTTTCATACAGAGAAGATTACTCTTCTGGTGGTTGCAGACACTACCCGAGCGACCTTATTGAATTATTATTTTAAGATTTTCTCTGCTCTCTTTCTCGTTTTTATTAATGTGGTATCAAAAGCAGTGTCGCGGAGCTCACTTTCCGTTTTTATAACGAAACTGTTTAAGCAATTGTTGTGATAGTGGAAGTTTTTTCTGCATCTCTTCAGTCAACTTCTTCTCTTATTCGCTGGCAACATTTGGCGGCATAAAAATCTCATTCTTTTCCAAAGCACATTCCCTGACCATAAAATCTGTTGTTGAGCAGAGCATTAAAAATGTTCAATATTTAGTTTTAAAATGGGAATATCGGTTTTCCCTGCTTCCTTACAGCCGTTTTTTCTACTTTTTACAGAGTATGACAACACTCAAAAAACTATTGTATTCTTCGAGTTTCAGTTAACGGGCGAGCGACGTCTCTTTCTCAGTTCGATCGCTCCCTTGTTTCAGTGTTTCACTCATGTAAATCGAGCAGCTTTGCCCATAAATGCAATCGTAACAGACACAAGTTTACGCAGTCGTTAAGCCAAAAAGGTATTGTCTTCTTTGCCACAAATGAAACATCTTTATCCCTGCCTTTGAAAATAACATCTGCACTCTTCTCTTTTCCTCGTCTCCTTTCCAAAAAAAAAAAGTTTTTTTTTCAAAGAAAAAAAAATTCTAAACGGGTGATCAGAAGATAAAGAAAAAGCATGGGGATATTAAAAAGTTTGATAATAATATCAGAGGATGAGTGAACCCTCCCTTTACTTCTACTTAAGAGACATATTTTAATGCTCATTACGCTTTATCTGTAGTCAGTCGATAGCTTATTGAAGATTTTTTTTTGGACGTACGAATACTTTATAAAGAGAAAAAAGTTGAATGTTTCTACATGAATCGCAACATTTTTCATTTTCACGAATCCGCGGACGATGATGAGGCAAAGGAAGAATTCTTCGATCTGGTATGGTATAATGTCACAAGGGAGTACGGTAGAAAAGGCGAGAGACGTTGAAGTCGACATGTGGCAAAATGTCTCAATTGAAATATTAACCACCGATCTATTACTACCACTGCGACTGCGACTCAAAGATGACAACTGCTTCTGTTATGTTGTTTTTGGTGGTGTAATGATGAAAATAATAATGCTTCTTACTGACTATCTTGGCGTGAAAAATGGCCCAGTGTTTGTTTGGACGAGGATGGGACTCCCATTATTACAATTCAATAGCACAGAGAGACACTTCAGAAGAGCAGAATCGAATGAAACAATTCAGGGTGGTCCCACACCAAATATCATTAAACTTGCTTTTGTTGATCTCGTTTCTTTCAAATCCAGCCAACCAAGAGCAAAGAAAAAGAATGAATTGAGATATCCAATCAAGTCGAATTTTTCAATAGCAGATTGACTTTTAAGCGATTCAAAGTGAGATCTTTGTGCGAATGCATCTTTTACCTATTTCACTCTGACCCACACACAGACCAAACCTCATCTTACAATCAGTTTTGATACTCAATACTATTATTACCGAAAGTGCCTACTTCACCACTGCGTCCAACAAATATGTAAGTGTGCTCATTGTTGGTTATGTCTCACTTCAACCTATTCAGCATTTTTCCCTTTTGTCCATTTATCTCCATGTAATAATGATATCACACATTGACAGTTATTTAAATTGGTGATGGTAGGAGGAAGCGAATCGTCCTGCTCGTATTTAGTTACTTCAATGCTGCCTTTGTTGTCTTCAGTCTGTGTGGTAGTGTAATGCAACTTAATGACTTTTACGGGTGGATGGATAAATGGATATCTGTAAATGGTGAATGGTAATTGCTGAGTTGATACATTTATTTACACGCACCATTTTCACAGGAATTACATTTACAGGCCTCTTAAACGCTGAAATTGAGAAGCAATTAATAAAGAAACGGCAGATGTTGTGCATAAAAATCTTTAAGGTTCCATTTTGCCCCAGGAAAAAATGTTTCGCTGGATAAGATGAAAATGGGCTGTGTAAATCTTCTCGATAAATATAAAAGAGGGCATCGGCATTTCCCCGCAAATCCACAACAAATCGCTTTGAAAACAAATATAAATGGAAATTTATCAGGAGAAAAAAGAGAGACATAGTTTTACATGTTAAATGGAGTTGGACGAAAGGACTTGGGAACGTCTGCACTGAATTATTTTCTAGTTGATTCCCTTCTGTCCGAGAGAATCTCAACGAACTGGCAAGTTGGTAGATAGAAAGCAAGGGTAGAAAATAATAACTGTGCTAAGATTGTTCTCTTGAAATAAATAAAAGCTCAAATTACTACGTAAAGCTTTGCAAATTCACAAATCCTCTGCACACTCCCAACAAATTGAAAAGGGATTACTGTTGAAAGGGAACAAGAGAAAAGGACGGACAAGTGAAGTGAGGAGCAGCGGCTTTCTTTCCTAGAATTGGAAAACCTTCCTCTAAGTAAATGTATGTATCATGGATGTATGTAGCAGAAAATTGTTTGCTCCACATTTGTAGCATAGATGGAGATCAGCATGCACTGCATAGGAAAGAGGAAAGCAATTTAGTTTAGCATGAACATGAAACTTGCTTTCTTCGTGTAAAATTGGCTGATGATACAGTTTCCAGTGAGGCACGACAAAAGCGGAACCTGGAGAAGAAACCCTTAAAATATTTTATGTAAACATGTACGTACATAATATTGGATGATAAGGCTACGTACATGCATTTTCCTCAATTTAATAGGCGCATGTTATGTGAGCGAGGAGGTATTATATTATCCGGTGTAGATCCATCCAACTATCTTGTCAAGTAACCAACTAAAAGTTTACGGTATGGCAGTGTAAGAGAGAAAAGAGACTTCTGTCAAGATGGAGAGCGTAAAAAGGGTGTGAAATCGACAAAGTAATGTATTAGGAAACCGACAGAGCAGACAAAAGCTTTCAAACTTTTTTCATTCCCTTTCTTATATTTACTGTGTAGGGCAGAAAAAAGCTGAAGAGAAAGCAGAGCAAGCACATACCAACCAACTCGATATTTGTTACAACACACACAAACACATACATTTTACTTCTTTCTCTGTTTCTTGCACCGTTTTCCTGAATTCGTTCGAATGGAGTTCCCTGATTTGTAGCAGTTGTACGCGTGGTGTGGCAGTGTGGATAGAAGGAAGGGATCACACTTGTCAGAATACGAATTTTCCAATTTACGCAGTGATGCTGGCTGCTTGTTTTTCCACCCTATATTTATTACCTCCACGGATATGAAACAAAGTATGTCTTTTCTGGTGGTTTTCTCTCTTGCTGTCTCCACAACGCAATTATTATTACTCTTGTTACGCTTCGAATCAATATGTGTAAAGTAATAGTAATGTGAAAGAAAAACAAGATGCCTATAAAATGTACACAATTTTCTTCTTCGAAGCCATCGTCCTTCTCTGTGTGTCTAGTTATTTGACTCGGAATTGGAAAAAGGGTGCTACAGGCAGAGGCAGTTTGAACTGAGCGTGTAGACGTGTTCATGGACTAGGCATTTATTCGATTCATCAGTATAGAGTGGGAAAAGCTACTTGAAAAGAGTATTTTTAGATATACTCAATGAACCACTTAATATAAGGAAAAAGACGTGTAATCCCCGGTTGATGTACATCGCTGACTACTTCCTGTCTTATGTGCATGCAAGTTGTTATGTTACGTAGTAGCAGACACAAAACCGGCAGAGTAAGTTAAGTTGCGAAAGAAGAATGTCCATATTTTGCTTGTTGAGAAAAAAGCTGTGAAATCTTCTGCTGTCACTTCTCAATTTTCTATCCTCACATAATGGAAATAAGTACATTTTCGTTAAAGCCTTTCTCTTCTTTATGGCTGTGTTGTTTCGTTGGGAAATGGAAAAATGTGTATGTGTGTATATGCCGTGAAGCCAGTAGTCATGAATGTTATTTTCAGGCTTTCCTTTCACTATGCACATTAAGAACGTAATACATACAAAGTGGTAGCGAGTCGTAAGCAACGTAAGTGCAGGGAGTTGCTCGTATGTAGCAAGTGGCGAGGTTTCGCAAGAGAAACGGGGAATTGAGAGGATAAAATTTGTGAAATGAGAAATAAGGAGAAAGTCAACAAGAAAGTAGATGACATTGTTTCTTCTTGTTATTATTATTATGTTGTCTGTGTCTAAAATATACCTATAAATATAATAATATAAAATAACATACAATGTTATACTAGAGTGGAGTGAGAGCACCTCGTTTCTTTTTCGCTCCTTTCCTCTCTCCCACTTATCTTCTTCGGTCTTTGACCAAGTTCCTTTTATGTGGCGAGGAAAGCTGCGAGTAATAAAGCTCCACTATTACGAAGTGTTTGGTTGAGAACTTGTATAAAAAATTGGATGTGCTACAATCCCCTTTCTTCTCTGTATGCACAAGCAATCTCCTTTGTTTTCCGGATCGCCCGTCCAGGTCGTCCCATTTGTTGCCTTTTCCTTATAAAATAAAGCTGTGATGTTGATACGAAATGCTCCCTTTTCTCATTTACTTCATATAAAGCGAAATATTTTATATAGGTACGTGCATAAGAGTGAACCAGATTTTATAACAGTGTTGTAATGTAATGAAATCTATGTATATCAGGGAACACGCATTACATACATATTACTGACTTTTAGTTGTAAGTGTGAAATGGAAAAGTAAGAAATGTATATTACCTATAGGCATGTAAGCATCAGCAACTAGTCCAAGTCTTTTTTATAATGCACTAGAGGAAGAAAGCAGAAGCTCCACTTCCAGAGCATCCTTCCTGCTTTTTTCTTTATCGTGTCTGTGTCGGATTTGATCAAACTCCCTTTTCTGCAAGCTATCCAATTACACGGCTCAGTGAAATTTCCAGCATTACCCCCTTATTACCACCAACACATACACATTTGTATTAGATATGTGCAATATGCTATGCATGTATTGCACACAGTCACGGTGAAGAAGCCACTTTTTGAGAAAAGTAAGAGGGAAAGGAGTCAGGCAAAAATAGTTGTATTTGGTAATTCCGTTGCCTATCTTCACATTTACTTCGCTTACAAAGTGTGTTATGAAGAATAATTAAGATCACAGCTTTGTAAAAATATTTGCTAAAAAAATAGAAATGGAAACATGTTATTACGAAAATGATTATCACGACTCGACCCGCTGAAGTGAATGTTAAAGTAGTGAACGGTTAACCTTTAATTTCTTAATTAAACTTAGTCAGGAATAATCGACGGTAATCATCAGATCGGATGATAATATCATCGTCAATTATTGAAACTTTGCATGTAACTGTACCTAAGTGTAATAAATACAATAAAAAGCTTAGATTTTTGTTTTAAAGAATAATTTATTCAATTTAGAATTATTACGTGAGGTGATGCCAATATTCGCCATTCTCTCACATTCATTCAGGTGCGCCGCGTTATGTCCCAAGGGTAAGCGGAGGGCCAATTAAGGCCCATTATTTACACACTCAGGTTACACTTAACGTAATAATGTTAATGTTTCGTTCTTATCATTTCGTGTGTCTTGCCTTGTCTTGTCTACTAAATTTACACGTCCACCATTCTCCGCAATTCACGCTTTGCTGCTGCTGTGTAGCCGTTCTGTTTTATCGGCAAGATTTATACTTCAGCAATTCAGGACGATTTGCTCACGAGAGAGAGAGGCACTCAAGTTATTTTTCTCATGTATCCTGAATAATTGAGTGAGAATCATTCATCTTCCAAACACTACGATTTTCTGCATCAAATGTCAATAATGGTTCGACTATCATCAATCACTGGCTACTTGCCATGTCATATGGGCTTTTCCTCCTGTCGCATCTCATCATCATACATAAGAAGGTCTTCGGCTTTGATTGCGCTCGTTTTTTCTCGATTTTCAGACAGGAGTGGTATCTTTTGAATGGAAAACTGAAGAAGAATGAATTTCGTCAGTACAACACAGTAAAAATCAGAGCGTTTAAACGAAAAGTGCCTTACGGTTACTTACCAATATTTCCAATCCTTTTACTAATTTATTCTTTTGTCGGGAAGCGTACCTTGAAATACTAAACTGTTTAACCCGAAAAAAACTCCACTTTCTTAAGTTAAGTTTACACTAAGAGCAAGCATTTCTGCTTTCATTACTTGCTGCTATACATTATGTAAAAATTGTATGTGGGTTTTCTCCTAAAAATGCTGCCACTAACTAAACTAATGTAATGTAGGTGACTGTTCACGATCTTCTGTGTGTGTGGTATCTCCTTGCTTCGTGGCTATTTGATCTATGAAATATTTAAGTGAGTAAAGAAAAACAGGGGAAAAGAAAATAAATGGAGAGAAAAGATCTATTTATGTCAGATTGAGCTTTGTCTCATCATTCATCACGATCAATTTGCGGTGGCTGAATCTGATTATCAGGATTTTCTATCTTGCTTTTTTTACATCTACTATTCCATTTCATTCCTACATGAGGCTCTTTGTTTAGCACCAAGATTTGTTACTTTAAACCAATACTGTGCTTAAAGACAGATTCTTTAAAAAACAGTTGTGTGAATGGAGTTGTTTAATTTGTTGGAATGTTCGGATTTCACAATTGAACAGACGACTGAAATAACAACACGCTTATTTTCTATTCCCTGTAAATAAATAAGAATTTGTGAATTAAGAAAGTGTTGTCGAAGGAGCATCTCGAAAGCAAAGAAGCCCATCATGTCATCGTCGTCAGCATGCTCCACTCTAGCTCAACTTTGGCGTTGGTCTAGTATCTTATTCTTTGTACATAAAACAAAGTTCAGATATTTTCTACAAGTCGTGCGAATCGATCAAATAATTTCAGCCTTCTCGGAAAAAATCTAAGCAAGTCATTACATTACTTTATTGGCATTGTATCGCTAAACAAACTTACAAGGCAAAGTGAACCAGCAACCAGTCTGGAATCAATCTGTTATGTTATCTACAAGGCTGAATCACTCAAGTACTTTTAGACAAATTCCCACGAGCGAAGGCTCAAACATGGAAAATGTATGAAAAAGCTCCATAGGTTTTTCTTCCTTCAATTCAAAGGAAAGAGGCATCAATGATTGATACTGTGCTAAGCTAATCTAAGTAAAATTGTGCGCTTTACTTTTTTCTCCTTTTTCCTCCTATTATTATCCATTCCTGTCGAGTCGAGAGAGCGTCGAGCCACATTCACACAAAGACGGAGTGAGTAGTTGCGATAAGTACATTACTCGAGAATCAGTCTGATTCTCGGAGAAATCTACAAGAAATCCTGAAATTACCACTGCTATCTCTCCTGCTCCATGCCTCTTTAATGTATTACCTCTCTCCAAAGTCTCACACGACACCACCGAATTCCCAGCACGTTTATTTTTCTTTTCTTTTCAAATTGACAAGCCAAGTCTCATCATGAGCCAACAAGGTATAAAGTAGCGGCAGACAAACCGCAACGCAAAGTACTTAACTGAGACAAATTGTTTAGCGAGTTTACATTTCCTTTCGAGTAAAAAAAGAGAAAGGAGGAAAAAGAAACATGTCGAAGCAATAACGCAACATGAGCACAGTGATGGCGGTGCGCCCACACAAAAAAGAGACGCAACGAAGGAACAGCAGATGCTCTATTTTCTCTTTCTCCTATCCATTTTCCCGTCATGCAATATTCACAAAGTCCTTGGCAATTGCCTTTTCTGAAGAAAAGTGCGCAAGCCGTAGATCTCGCACCAATTGAGTTATCGAAGCCCATGTATCGTAAATACCAATGGACGTTCGAGTCTTTTCTTATTGACCAAAACTAAATACTTACTTTGCAGTTCGCCTTCGGCCTAGTAGCAGTCCAGTAGTGAAGTCATGTCATGGTGTTACATTACATTATTACTCGGTTGCTTATTTTTATTGGTAGCGGTGGACAAAAACATTTGCATCAGGCGAGTGAGAGAAGTGCCTCCTGAGAATTGTCATGTCACGCGAGTAAAGGAGTCAATGCGGCGAGAAAGTGCAAAACCGGGAGAGAAAATTCATGTTTTAACAGGCACATCGAGGAATCCGTTTTGACACCTGGCTCTTTGTTGAAACTTGCTTCCACAGAAGCAGAAGGAGGGACAGAGCAGAGAAAAAGGAATGAAAACATGCCACGGTGATAATAATAGTACACTCTCAAGAATGCAATCGAGCTACATTTGTTTTGTTTGAAGGTATAATGGATGGGAAGAAAACAAAATAATAGCCATTGCATTGTACTCTCTTGTTGTTGGTTGCGCGAAGAAAATGAACCACTTAATCGTTTACCTTTTTTCTTTGTCCAAATTGATACTTTATTTCGTGGTCTGTCCTGTCTTTGAACTGACTACACAAGATGTTTTTGAAAGGAACTGGAAAAAAGAAAAAAAATGAATGGATCAGAGCTTGCTATTATGTTGCAGAAGAAGTGAGCGGTTAGTAAAGATATTTTATCTATTTATTTTGAGATGGACAATATTTAACAAACGTAGTGAATTGTGCATGCATGTACATATATATAGGTGAGTCAAAAGTAGTTTTTGACCAGTTGGGCTTGAGCCTTGATGCTTATTTGTCTAATCCATCTGCTGGACAGTGGCTGAGACCCAAACTGATTTGCTGGACACATGTAACTCTCACGCAGACATGTGTAGCTATCACTTAAGCTATAATTTTGCATTTTTTTGTAGAAAAGAGTCAGTAATATTCGCAAAATTGAAGAATTAGGTACACACCGACACATGAGTTGCAATTTTGAACTTAACTTACATACAAATGCCATGAGCTGCCACTGCCATCCTTCAAAACATGTACCTATGCAATGCATGTCCATTTCGCAGCAAACATTCAATTATGCATTAAGAATTCATAAAATGTTGCTGTTCTGCATTATTTATGTATTTATGTGTAATCAACTAAACGATACGTGGTGCTCTGCCAATTGAAATTGGACCATTTCCCAATAATAATATTATATTAAGGTAAAAGTGAAAGACTCCATCCAATTTTTTGTCTCACCTGAAGGCTTTTGCATGCTCATTATAAAATGACTCATGTTGTTATGTTATGTTAAATAAAACAGTGTTTACCTGAAACAACAGAGAAATTATGGTACACACACGTAATAAGCAGGAAGATTAAGACCGTCTCATGTTCGCTCGGTTCAGACGTAAGAGTTTTGGCTCATGAGTGATGCAGAGAATTAGGGAATAAAAAATCGAATGCTAATTTGTCTGCCTGACAGACGGGCACGATAAAAACCAAAATTTTACCTTGTAACTTTGCAGAGAGAAAAGGTACCAAAAATAAATGAACTTCAATTTTATTATTACGGAAATGTGATGTTTCATTGCGAAAGCGTTCATTTAATTAATAAACTTGGATGGAGCATGATGATGATGAGTCTCTGATCACGAACTCAAAATTTTCCAAAGAATATCTGACTCTGACTGACACGCGTATTATTGTGTACGTACGATACAGCTGCCTACTGACGATGAGTTTTTTGTGCAGGTGTAAATGTAGATGAAATTTTGCAAGTTTTGCCAATAATGAATTTTGTCTCGAGACATTTTTACATTTTGAATCCAGTAAAAAATACATACAATGAATAGGTAAACGACTGTCGGAGTTAATTTTGCTATTAATATCGGCCAATCCGGGAGGAAAATGAAGTGGCTTTTACATACACGTTTAGCACATTTTCTTGCTGATTTGTGCAGTTACACATATTTTTGAAGTATTTTTCGTATAATTGCGAAAATAAATAGGCAAGTAAATTGAACGATACACAATGTTACTTAGCTGTTATTAACTGTTTGAAGAACTAACTAATAAACTCATACAACCAATAAATAATGACTTTCATGATGACTATAAACATAGCTGTAGCATTTTCTATTCAATACCAGAGTGAAAAGGTGTTATTACGTGTTAGAAAATGTGCTCTTAGCTTTAGTGGGCGTTTTCCCTGTCTATGGAGAGCATTAATGTTTGAATTGAACCTATAAACTGCTATAGGCCATTTAGGACATGATCTTGATTCCTTCAGGTGAATGTTGCACATTCGACGGGTTATTACGGCCCCGTTTATAAGTACTTATCAGCTGAAGATTTTCTAAACATTCACGTGCACAGTTCTCCTTCGCCGCGATGATGTACGGCTTGCTCACTGCATAATGACATAAAAATGACTGCGAAGGTATCTTCCCTGCCAGAAAATGGCTGACCCTTTGGGACTCTTTCGTAGTTTAGACTTTAAATTAAATAAATATGCACACTCACTCACGAATTCACGATGAAGATGAGATGGAAAATTAAAATAAAATGAAGAAAAGCAAAAAATGCATGAGGATGGAACACCTAATTTTGCCATTTGCCATGTTTACTTTTTCATTTAAACCATGATGTCAGGACGAAATTTATACGTGCTTAATAATGTATTTATGTTATGTGAATGTGGATGCATATGATTATGATAGATAACACAGTGCGTACTGTTTAATTTAGTAGATTCCGCAAAAAGGTAGAGTAGATAGATAGGGAACGCGTATCTTCAAATAAAGTTGGGAAAAGCGTCATAAAGATTTTTTTTGGAGATTCTCCTTGGAATTCATTTCATTTCGTTATTTTTCGGGGGTGCTTTCAAAACGGAGACCTTGCTTGTCCTGTCGTGTGTGTTAATCGTGTAAAAGAAGGGTGCATGCTTGAAGCTAGGAGAAAAAAGAAGCAGCATAAAACGAAACAAAACTTTTGCTCAGTCAGTGAGTGCGACTTGGGTTGGTGTTGGTGTCGAGCCCTATCATGTACTGACTATCATTAAAATGTCCTAACTGTCACCATAAAACAAATTACTCGTGCTACGCCCCCCTGAAAATCCATAAGGTTACTTCATACATAATCGTGGTAAAGTCATGTAATGTTATGCTAACTTAACAAAGTTGTGGAGTATAAAATATTCGAGAAGGAACGACTCAAAAAAAGAAGCGTGAATGTTAAAGGATGAAGTGAATATTTTTACCAAAGTAATTTGGGTGATATGATGTGGCCATCACACTTTGCTGAGTTTCAGATGTATTTATTTTCGTCATAAAAAGTCGATTTTGTAAAACTTACGAATAAAAGTAAATAAATAGTAATTGTAAAATAGAAAGTAATGTGGTTTGCCGACTTTTATTTTTATAGTGTGCAAATTTTTAGAATATTTGTTTAGAAATGGGATGTTTATTGTGAGACGCAAGGTTGACAGAAAACAATGCTGACGGAATTAATCTGGGCGGTGAGAAAATTAAGGCAATCTCTGACCTGAAAAATGACCATTGTTATTAAGTAGGTATAAGGGACTTTCCGTTTGAGCCACTGCACTGCTGAGTCTACATTTCCATTCATTTGCCATATCCTGTGCGACAGTGTAAAATTAGTTAAAATGTTCACATACTCAACAAATTGAATTGAAGAGCTCTGTGTGTATTAGTACCACGTAAAGTACCGACCTGTCAAACGGTGACTTTGCTTGCACGCGAAACAAATAGAATAACATATTATAACATTAACATAGCCGACTATAGAAGCGAGATAGAATTTTGTATAAAAAATGGTTTTTATGTCCAATTTACATAATATGCTACGCTCCGGCCATTTCCGGCTGTTAAAAGTTTCAGCAAGCTGCAGTTGAGAACCAATCTTGTTAAACTCGCACAAATTTCGCTATGTAAATTAAAAGAGGCAGATTATTTTTTCTCCTTCGTTGAGATGTAAATAATGGTAACGTGTAGCTAATTAGCTAAATGACGAGCTACAACTACCTCCAAATGAGCCACTGAATACTTGGAGTCATTATTTGAGCCACAGAGTAAAAAAGGACTGTCATGCAATTTTACAGACAGAGGAGGAAAGAGCAACTCGTGTTAGCTGGCTGACATGCAATGCAAATGTTCAGAAAAGTTTTTAAATTGTAACGACTCAAACGACTGTCATTCTATTCTATTCTAGCAAATATTAATGATGCCAGCAAAAAGGTTAACAGAATGGTGGAATGATGAGGATAAATGGCTCTTCGTTTTCAATTCGTGTGAGCAATGGAAAAACACGTCGTCGTTTCGTAGTGGAACTATTTCTGTTTCACAAACTTCGTGCCACCTTTTTTCGAAGGCGACGCAACAGCAATTATTGCCTCTATCTGTGGGTTTTGCAATAAATAATAAGGCGGTTTAAATGAAACTAGCAAATTAACTCTACATTTTTATGTATCTAGAGTGTTTAGTCTTTAATTTTCTCATCACCTTTTTCTTTTGTACATACGAAAGGTTCGATTCGTTTTCGCCTTGAATTCAGCATTTCATGAAATATAATTCATATAAAGCCTGGAAGTTTTTTTTAGTTTTACAGTTTTTTGCACAATAGATATCTATTGTGATTGTGAGTAAAACGGTTTCAGTCAAAGATCTTATCTACTGTAATGAGACAAATCGGATTTGTTGAAACTCAACATTCCGGGAAACTGCATGACAAGTTGATTTTTTTGTTGATCGGGTTGAGATACAGAATAAAATACGCACAAAAAGGGATTAAACCACGTCAATAAGCTGGAGCAAGCAGTAGTCATCCTAAAACTGTGTGCCATTATTTTTTTCCTCGAAAAAATATATCATCAGGCAAGATTAGAAATGTAACACTTTACACATTCCCTCTGTTAGGTACAAAATTGTTACCACGTCTCCAGCTAATCAGAGCAGCGTAAAGCTCGTTGTTTTGGCCTTTCCTTCCAATTTCTTTGTTTTGTCAGAAACCTCTGAATATTTTTTGGAATGAATTAAGCAGGTCAGCAAGTTCGAAGCCCGGGTTGAAATTAATTCCAGATTATCATTGGGTTATTGAGTCTGCTGCTTCAAAAACTGGTGGGAACCGCCTTACTTTATGATAAACATGGTTGCAAACACGAAGTTTCTACAAAAACTTTTAGTGATCATGATCACCATCAAAGTCATTAGCTGAGTACGTCGTAAAGGAGATTGTAAAAATACAAAAAAAAATCATTCTGGTTAAAATCAACTTCTCTTACTTGATCAGAAAAGTCATTGATATTGATTCCTATCAATCAAAGATCCTCCACCTAATCATAATAAGCGTCCTGTCACAAAAACCAAACACGTATTGTGCTTTGTACATCATCAGAAAAAAATAGAAAAATAGTGTGAGAATATGAGAATTATAGTGAATACTAGATAAGTAAGTAAATGACTGAACAAATCATAAAGATGAGCCAAGTTTTCATTTGGGAGTTCAGTCAGTCATTCAATTGGCTATGGTGATCAATCACTCATTTACAATTATCCTTGCCGCTAGAGATTTTCATTTCACACGACAACAGCAGCCGACTGACTTTCTGGCTCATCTCACACAGATCATAATGACAAAGCAGATAGGTAGATATTTAAAGCACGCACTACACACACACATTCCAAATTGAAATTGTTACGAATCATCAAGAGTATTCGTGAATAGGAGACCTTTCTTAATAAAATATCTGTCTCTGTGTGGACATGTCTCTGAAAATGTGCTTGTCAAAAGCTAGTTGCATTAAGTTAGCTTCTGCTGGCTCCTGTTGATGATTTTGATTACCAAAACATTTCTTAAAAGTTGTTGTGAATTTGGCATGATTGAGTGAGCGAGTGAATGAATGTTGAGCTTGAGCTGACTGTGGAAGCAAAGGCTGGTATTTTGTGTGACTGTGACAGAGATGATCAGACACAAGAAAATAAAATGAAAGAAACAGTAAAAGAACTGCGTGGAAGCTATCATGATTATTATTACCGAGCCACCTTCTGTGTGCCACACTATCGAGAGTAGTGAAAGATGAAAAAGCGTGATGGTGGTCGCATCACAGGACTTGTAGATGCAACAATAACAAAAGGTGTATACAATCTCTCAAACGTTTGTCTACCTCATCATGAATAAAAGAAGCAAATCTAACAACGACCGAATCCAATTCAAATATCACAATATTTTTTTCGTCGACACTTTTCTTGCTTTCTTGTCACTCATCATCGACATTTCTCAAAACTTGACTTGTATAATAAAAATCTGTTTTCTACTCATCTCATCCATCCTATCCTTTCTTAGCCTTGTGTTGTAGCTTTCTTTCGTTTAGTTAAAAGTAGTTGGCACAACAAAATTCATCTGCGGCAGAACAATGAAGCAGGAAGTTGAAAGCTGGGTAAAAAATTTCATTGAAGAAAAAATAAAAGGATGCTGAAAGTCGGGAAAATTTTCCTTACCAAAACCAAAACATTGACCCCCAAAAAATCATTCAGTGCAGTAAATATTATAAAAATGTGCCATCGTACCACGAGCCTTCTTCATGTAGGTCTGTGATCAATCTTTAGAATTGAAAAACATTTTCTTTTTAATTTAGTCTGATCTGGAGACTGAATCAACATTTCATTTTTTAGAGTGAAGCCCAGATTCGAAGAAGATGAAAAACACGAGCTTTTAGTAGGAAGAAAAGGGTTAAAGAGTTAGAAAAAACAAAGAAAATTCTCTATCCCGAAGATGGGGCGGGGACAATCATGCTTTAGTGTAAAGATAAGTAAAGTAAAGGGGTTGAACATTCAAAGTGCTGATGCGATAAGCTTTGACGGACACAATAGTGCTAATTAGAGTGTGAGGCGGACATCTCTGGGAATATATAACACACCTGACTAACCCATTCATGGTATAGAGGATAAAGCCGGTGATCATGATCGTGAATTAATGAATTACAACTTACAACCGGTGTATCTGCTGCAAAGCAGTCACTATAATATGATACGAAACCTCGTCTCGTCTCACATTTCCCCGAGACTTTTCCATGTCTTAACTTTACATTTGACAAATGAAAATTTGACGGAGACAAAGTAGTGAAAAAGTGACAACAAAGCAGAGTCATACAAACATGTGCACTATGAATGTGTGCACATTGTGACCAGGCCATGATTGTATTGTGGTAACGCATTCATTCACGCCGTTTTCATGTGTGTTTTCAATTGCGGCGAGCATATCGTCATCGTCATATCATCCTGGGAAAACTGACTCTTCCTCACCTTATTTTTCGGCCGAGAGCAGCTTTGACACAGTAGTAGGTTCCTTACTTGTCTTTTTTGTTGGATAATAAAGTGGTAGCTTTAATAAAGGATGAGCAAGGAAACAATGGATTTTGTCCGTTCTGGCGAGAAGTCACACCTGTGTCTGTGTGTGAGCATGTATGTATTTACATTTCATACTATTTGTGAATATAATGTGAGATTACATTAGTTTTAGCAGCTCCATTGCATTCCATGGGATATCAACCCTAGTAATCATCTGTCAGTGTCTCTCACTTCTTTTAAGTGTACTGTACGTAAAAGCAAATGGAAAGTTTCGCAGCAGGATTTTTGCCGATTCTTCGCTGGTGATCCACACGATTTGACTAAATTATGAAGCATTCGCTTATATGGCCACACACAGACCCGAAAAAATAATCATCTCTTGATCTCTCACTTTTTATATTTTACTACCTTATTATAATGCCATGTTACTTTGCCTCTTCGAGTGAGTGTAACGGTAGACAATCCAAGCATCACAATCACAATCATCATCGTATCGTCATCGTCGTCATCATTGTAGAAAAACGAAAAGGCTTCATCTTAATAATGATCTCTGCGTTTGTCTGACTGAACTCGAGAACTTTAAAGTAGCTCCTCTTGAACGTACGGTTAATCTAATATAATGTGATGTTCAGCGGTGGTGTTCACTATCTGAGTTGAGTTACTCCTCCCAATTATTATTATTATTCTTATCTTTTTTGCTTATTATTAAAGTCTACAACATGGTATTTATTATGCCACCACCAACACCGCTGATTTCGATAATGCTGCCCTTAACTCCATGTAAATAATTTGTATTTACTTCTGCCATTGCTCCGCTGCCGCTGAGCTACTAAGATGGCTTATATGGTTTGTCCCACCAAAGAAGTGCCCTTTTATCCGCTGATCCAATTTTTTTTAAAAAGAAATGATAATCATTTTAAAGATGAGGTTCTTTTAAAGAGAGCGAAACAGGAATCTTATGGGCAAGAAGGCATTACTAATAAATTGGGATTTAAACTTGTAGACGTGTAAACAAAAATTTAAATATGACAAAAAAAAGCTTTAGATAAAAAAATGTGGCAGTCTTTCAAGAAAATTAATATGAGAAAAGATGATTCAATTCAAGCAGTCAAGATAAATAAATAGTGTGTGTGTGAAGAAAGAAAAGAGTGAGACTAAAAATGCTGAAACTTAACTGAAGTGAAAAATGTATGCTTTATAGCAAAGTTATTATTGTCGGGAGCATTATGACTTATGATGAGATACGTTATTGTCCTCCTCTTACGTTTAGGTCATCAAGTCGCCAAAGGTGTTTGTGTCAAACTGTGAGAATGTCACCTGGTATGAGTTATGATGTCGAATACTTCTTGGCAACAATGCCCCTCCACTAATAAAGCTCATTCATACCTTTTTAACATTTTAACATCACACTCACTTTTATATGCGCACATCATAGCATTCCCGTCATCGTTGTAATATCCCATAAATAACTTGAAAATAGCAGCACATCATGGTCACCTCTGCTATATTGTGACACTCAAAAAAGACATCCCATTTTTATTAAGAGTTGAGTTGAGTGTACCACACACAAACTTTGCTTAAACAATAAAAGAAAGAGTTTTAAAATTATGCATGTTTTTTTTACTTTTCTGCCCTTGCAATTATTATATTATCATTTTCTTCTTTTTGACAAAATATCATTTCATCCACACTTCATGTTTAGTTAGATTTTAAATGGGAAAGCCTAAAAAGTCAACTTTGTAGCATTTTCTAACAAAACTGATGTTATGGGTAAGTAGGTACTGCCTCAAGTATTTAAAAACCAATAGGAAGCCTAAGGAAAATTTAGTGTTCAGTCAACTCGAAGAAAAGAGATTTTTATGAAAAATTACCTGTTGTGGCATTACAACTCTTTCGCAGTGAAGGTTTTAGAGTGTGAGCACATCATTGTGCTATATTATAATTATTGTCTTATGATTTTTGGGAAAACTAAAAAACAACTTTTTTTGTCACTCATTTTGGTTTTTAGCTGTCGTCCGTCTCCTCCTCTTCATCATCGAGGTGATCATCATCATTTCAACCCATCTCATCTCTCTTTATTTAATAATGAGATGCATGGGTCTGTATAATGCGTTATAATGATAATGGAGTGAGTCTTGTCTTGTGTGGCATCATCGTGAACTTGAGCGTGTGTCGAGTTGCTTGCAGAGTGTCCCTTACAGAGTCAAAGTTGATTGCATTTATGCTAATGCGAAATGTCACCATCGAAGTCATTCCCTCATTCATTCTTTCAGTGCACACATCAAGAATTGTGTGTAGTAGGCCGTTTTGCCTGCTGCTCGGTTTGGTTGCTGCTTATTTGGTTGCAATTTTTCAGTGGCTCCACTCCACTCGCAGTCACAAAACTGTCTCTCTCCTTTTTTATTTTTCGCTCTTTGCAACAATAGTAATTTATAAAACCCGAACAAACAAATGAAATGTGTTTGTGCTACCAATCACTCTGCCACTCTGAAAGAAAACAAATTGCGATGTGGCCTTTTGAGAAGAAATAATATTTTTCTTCGCTGTCTCTCACTGTATTCATAACTCCGCTGTGACTGTAATAAAATGTCAGTAAAAGTCTCGAAACAAGTCAACAAGCCAGTCAACAATTTATATACATTTATATTATTTTATTATATTGTGTACATTTTCTCCCAAAAAGTGGAAAAAGCTGGCCGTTGCTGCTTATTCGCATCAGAGAGTCTGGTCTAACTAATTGCCACACAAGTTTCATATCTCGCATGAAATCTGCATAATTGACTGGTCATTCTGATTAGTTCTGCCTTTGCCAGCTCTTCCAGCAGCAAGTTAACAAAACAACACTGCCATTATTACTGCTGTTACTCATACAATTTTATTTTTGCTCCCTCTCTCGCCCGTTTACTTCAATCCATCCTTTTGTCAAATGAGCCAGAGTCATTTGACAAACCATGCATGCCATGAGCCAAAGAGTAATAATAAGTAGCTAGGAATAATCCAAATGCCTTATTGTGCCTGTGAAAGATCGCAATCTGAAAATCCGACTTTTTCTGTGAAAACACAAAGTTCTGGTGAGAATGCACGTGCTGGATTTGTTGTGGCGTATGAAAACATTTCTGTTATTGAACACATGCGCCATTCATTATTGTTATTATTATTATTCTGATACATTTATCAATCCTTATGGAACAGAGACGTTGACAAAAGCATGGAGCTTAAATTGTTTCGTTAGGTAGATACATATATTGTATTCACTCACGGATTTTCATAGGTACTTAAATAACATGGCGCTTTTCTGACTGAAGTGACAAACTCCAAGAGACCAGCAGATTTAATTTTGTATTATATTCGCTTATTTAAACTTGTAGATTTGTTACTCCCTCGGACTTTTGCTGGGAAGGAGAAAAGCTGAAAGTGAGGTAAAATGCAGAAGGCAAAAGCGATAACGCAACATACACACTATATTATGTAAACTAATGAATTCTGTAGTCACTTAGTCAGAAATTCTATTTGCATATTTATTTCCCGGTTTCGGTTTCCCTTTTTCTGCTCTTGTTCCAGGAAGTCACTTCTCCTCCTCTTTTGTTTATTTCTGCACTCCAACCAACAACTCGCGTTTTCCCCTTTTCTCTCTCATCTCATCTGTGAGAGTCTCTGTGTAACAATAACAATAATAAGATACATAAGAAGAGTGACATGAGTTGAGTTGAGAAGATACATTTGCTCATTCAGTCATTGTGTACAAACAAATAACATGTTGTGTTTGTATAAGTAAGCAAAACTGTTTTTTTCTGCTTTTTGATCGTGTGGAAACTGGAGAAAATCCGGGAAATAGATTCACCAGAGATGGGGATTACACGGCATATCAACCATGTAATTGGCTAGATACTTGCTAGAAGCGTTTTTTCTAATACCCCCAAAAAATGTTGCGTTGCTCTGGGTTGTTGTGTTGTGTTCTCGTTTATGCAGCTAAGTAAAGCTAAACACCAGACATAAAGTAAAAGATACATAACATGACACATTTCATTGTTGACTTGTAATAATAATACAAGTGACAGTAAATCTACTGGGCTCTTTCTTTATTATACCGTCTCTCGGTTGATCTCCTCTTCCCCATATTTACCCAGTCAGTCCGTCACTCACTCATTCACTCACTCAACTCACCATCAACTTCAGCAAAGCATCCTTTTTTCTCCACTTTCCCTTTCCACTTGTTTTTCGCATCTGCTGTCAAATAATATGTAAGCAAGTTTGTCTCTTGATAACAATATTATTTGAGAAAGACGAAAAAAGCGTGAGTGACACGAAGAAAGTCGTATTTACTGCGTCGAAAATACGGAGAAGGACAAACTGGCAGAAGTGGGATGGTAAAAGGGTTACTAACTATTTGTAAGCAAAATAGAGCAATGATGAAGATGATGATGAGCCTCCTCAGCCAGCAGCCTCAGCCTGCCGCTACATAGACAGAAATAAAATCTCATGTATTTGACTTGACTTCACACGACGACACGCCAGCTTGAAAAATAGTTGAAGAGCGAAGAAGGCAAGAAAAGATAGTCGTGATCATCATATCCTATTAAATATGCACATCAGCAACGTAACTATTACATTACAAAGTAGAAATGTGCTTTTCCTTCCTGTGAACAGGGTTGCTCCTCTCTTGCTTCAATTTTAAGTGTGAGATTACAAATTGGACTACCAATCTTGTTTACCATATCGCATTATTTTTCTCTTTCTTGCCATGCCTTTCCCGTGCTGTGTATTGTAGCTGATGTCGATGTAGATGTCAGAGGGAAAAGAGTAACAGTCATCAAGTAAGTGAGTACTAAGGGTTTCGTGAAAGTGTCATCTTGTCGTAATCTTTAGCCCTATCAACCTCTGAGCCATGCGACTTTTTCTAACGAAAAGGATTATCATTATTATTATTTGCCATGTTACATACTATGCTTCCGAGAAAAGCGAGCGGCGTAGGCAGATATCTTCCAGTATCGTCGTATCGTGTAATATTAATATAGTTAATATAATAAATATAAAATTACAGTCCCCTTGTCTCTTCTTGCTTTTTATTTACTCGCTTTTTGCACACCCGGCTTATACGTTACGGAACATCAAGAAGGATTTTTGCCTAGAAATTGTCTATTGTTATAAAGTTGTGCTTTTTATGTTTTATGCTAATTTTAAACAATTAATGACACAAAGATTAGTTTTAAATGTAAACTGAAAACGGAAGTTATGTACATGTTGCATGTAAACTATCAATTTACTGTAAATTGTGAGTTGAAAACTAAAGATGTCGAACGTCAATCAATAAATGTTTAGTTTGTGTGCAGGTGCCTACCTGAAAGTGGCGGTGGCGGTCAAATGATCAAAGATAAATGACCACTGTAAATCATGTATGTAATTTACTGACGACTCCATTGTGTTTGTGCATTAAATCTCCGAAGGGCTTTGTTTCCTTTTTATCAGGAATTGGAGCAGAGTTGGTGATAGGCGGTGATTTTTAGTTGTGTTCTAGCGCGATGTGAATTCAGATCACGAAGTGGCAATATGGAGAAGATGTCACTGATATGATACGAGCATTGGCTGGAGTAATGTGAACAATAATGTGAATGTGTGGGTCGTTCTTGTTGGTAACAGTTGATAATATCTCTTCGAAGGAAGCAACGCGAGCGTTTACGTTTACGTTACGAAACTTTGCATTACTGTAGCTACTATAGTAGTAGTAAGGAAGGAAAGACGAGAAGGAGAGAGAGGAAATATTATATAATCCTTGTGTACAGATTGAGAGCATTATGTTATATGTGATATTATTATGTCCTGGGGAATCTCATAAAACAATCTGTCTTTACATTTGCCATTTCCATTTATTTTACATTTCTTCATACCGCCACACGCAAGCAGCGGCAGGCACTAGCGGTGGTGGCAGTATTCATCTCACTTAGTTCCATTTTATTCCCTTTTCCCTTCAGTTCAGTTTAAGTGGGCAGAGTTAAGGCATTTTATATTTTCCTATTTGACGAAGTAGTGGGAATCATAAGTAAAATTTGGTCATATTCCACGAAAGTGGTGCACATTCTTTTTACGGCCGTGCCATGTTTGTGTTATTGTGTGAGGTCCACTGACTACTTCATCATCGTCATTATTACGACCACTGTTTCACAAAATGTCAGTACTTTCGCAAAAAAAAGAAAAGAAAGCCAAGAAAATTGCTGAGATATTTACAGTTATTGTTGCAGTAGGAAAAAATGATGTTAGGGTTAAAACGATGATGAAAATGCGAGACAGTCAACTGTAATCACGAAGAAGCTGGGACAGAGGATGGATCTATTATACAGTAGAGTCAGTGAATGTATGTATCTTTAATACAATAATATTGTATCTATCTATGCACCAGTTTTTTTTTCTCTAGACAAAACATCGCATCGTTCGGTATGCCACTCGCTACTGTTTTTTTCATCTGGTAATTTATTCTTTGCCATGTTGGGAAAAGCCAAGTGACAGCCCTTATCTTTACTTTGAGAAGCTTCTTTTTCTTCCCAGCTATTTCTTTTATGGACGAGAAAAGCCTTGAGGTTACATTTTGATAAAAATGGGGAAGTAATGGGGAAACTGGAAAAAAGATGAAGATGTTTCTCCAGACCGAGCATGAACACAATGAGCAGTAGGCCGCGTGACGCGACGACGAACCAAGAATCATACCGCAATCTCAACAGCTCCAGTTACATCCAGTGTGGAGTTGAGGCAGTGGCCAATGTGATGCGTATCACAGTGACGATATACTTTCCTTGGCTTATCCATTTAATTGACATGTGTATGTACGTACATATCGTACATATAGAAATGACTGTCATCGTTGTCGATTTTCTATTTTTCATTTTTCTCCAGCTTTCAATTTTATTATAGTAAACCTTTGTTAGGCTGTGGCTGTAGCAATTTGTAGAAATGTAATAATAAATATATTCCGCTTCTGGTAAAGGTATCACAATCACATATCCATCTTGGAGAATAAATGGAAGAAAAGCATTTGTTCCGTTTTTCTCTTCTTCAAATTCAAGATGATGACGACGGTTGTGGGACTGGGAGGCTTTACGAGCCGTTTAAAACGGACGAAAATAAAATAAAAAGGAGAAAAAAGAAAGAGGACGAAGACGAGGAGCAACAACGGAGAATCATATTATCATCACAGTAAAAGAAAATGAATGGTATCACATGAATCACGTCGAGAAAAAATCCAGTGGGACAAAGAATGGAGGAAAGGCAGGACACAATGTACATAACAAATTGGCGGAGAAAACCGCTGTGCTTTTTCTTTCTCGGAAAGCTCAGCAAGAAAAACGGTGGACTTCTTGCGGACATCTTGCTTTTTGCTACCTATTTGTATATAATAATATAATAAAATAAAAATGTAGCGCTAGCATAACGGTGGTGGGTAATTCATGCAACCGTGAAGCCATCTGGATGATATGAGAATGGATTGAATAAGTTTCCAGCAAGGATAAAAAATGTAGCGCACAGAGTAAATGCCTTTTACGTAGAATGTAACGCTTCCCTTATTTTTACCTTGAGAAAACTTGTAACAGTTATTTTTCTGACAAGTCTCTCACACACTGACGGAGAAACAGCAATAATATAATATAATAGTATGATTGTGACTGTGACTAACTAAAAGAGCTGTCCTTCCCTGGGTACTTATGTACATATTTAGTTTTTGTAGCTGGCGATATCCACTTATTGTTATTTTGGAGGCAGAGCGAGAGCATGAAGAAATAAACTTCCACTTTGCTTTCCTTCGACCAAAGAAGACATGAAGAAAGCGAGTTGCGGAGCTGTAGAAATGCACATCAGTGAAAAAGTCAGCATGTGGAAGACGAGTAAATCCTTGGAGGGATTTGAGGTAGCTGAAGAGATGTCAAATGGTCCAGAAGTTGCAAAAGCCTCCATTTCTGGTGCTTATTTGTTCCCTTTCATTCCCTCATATAAAATGGAGCACTACTCAACTGCTCGGCTCAGCTCACGCGATGCGATGCGATACCCCATAAGTCCCCAGTACATTTCATAATAGAGTAGTACATAATAGTCAGCCAGTTCCTGCCGACATTGTCATCGGCTTCTATGTTATGTGATGTTATGTAGCATTTTTATATCAACTCTGCTCTGCGATCCTATTCATTCAAAATATACCGAGTCACGACCACGACCACCGCATGCTTATCAGAGAAAGTCTTTATGTGACCATTTTATACATATCGTGTGCTTTAGACGTGTATGTATCTATGCTCCACAATGTGTGTCCCATCATCTCTTCACTTACTACTTTTCTCGAGAAAATATCTTGAAAACCTGCTTACCACGTTTATGACTCTGGAGAAAGGACGAGAAAGCAGGAACGAGGAAGAGAAAGAGGGAGAGAAGAAGAATAAAATGAAAGGAAAAAATAGCTGAACATTATTGCTGCCGTGACGAAATGGCTCAGATTACCATGTCTCCACACGATCCTAGCCTCATCATTCTTCATACAATTGCCGTGGGTGTACATTTATGTAATGGTGGTGGTCTTTGCTACCCTATGATCTTATACTTTTTATATTAGTATAGAGAAAGGAGGCAGAGGCATGTCGACGGTCGTATCATCATCGTAGTCATCATCATCATCATTATCTAAGGCAAGTCAAGATTTTTTCTGGAAGGAAATGTGCGACACGACGACGAGTCGTCTAGTAGCAGTGAAATATATATTTTCAGCCTCTCTTCCTCTGCTTCTTCTCTACTCTACTCAACTCGTACTAAAAGATTATTATCCACTCTTTCTTAAGGAGCAGACTCCTTCCTCACTCTTTTCCCGTTTCCCTTTGATAATGGAACCTTACCCCGAATTTTCAGGTCTTTCGCGATCACGATGATGCTGCACAAAAAGATTGTTTGTATGCCTTATGCTTACTACAAAAACGTCCGGAAACCTTTTCTTGTGTATTTTTGTGAAGATTATCTACCGCCAATATTTTACCAACATGGTTGATTAATTAACTGAAAAAGTTAATTTACCATATTATAATCATATACTCAACAATACTCATAACATAAGCAGACACAAATATTTTGATGACCTTTGGAGTCAAAAATCTTCTTATGGCATATAGTCTCGCGAGTGCACAGTTGAGTTTGAAATGCTTCGTGGATATAACAATTTAACGGGTTTCATGAAGTAATATGCAACGTTTATAATTACTTTAACATCGCTGTTGGAATGTTACACTATTTAATTTTACTTACTGTGCAGTGATGGTATTTCATTTGTTGTACTTTATAGTATTTACACTTTATGATTGCATAACTAGAACGACTCAAACATAATAATTGCGATGTAGCGCGTATTCAATAGTCATAGATAATATATGTCCGTCTTATGAAGTTGTTATATTTGAATGTTGCATCATAATATCGAGGTATCGAGGATAAGAGAGCTGAGGTGTTCAGATAAAAAGCATACAAGGAAGGAGATGAAACTCACGCCTCTCCACCTCCATTTACACACATATAAAGGCGACCGACCGTTTTTGTCAGCCGTTGTGTACGATGAGTCTTTTCCGGATAACTAGAGCATTATTAGCATTTATAATGTGACACGTATCGACTCACATAGCACTGTATTAGATAATATCAGTTGAACAATCGAAATATTGCGAGTTTGTTTGTGGCATCATCATGTCAAGAGAGTAGAGTAGTGAGAGTCAGTGCGACAGAGATTTTGCATTAGTAATGGTTTGGTTCAAAGGGTTAAAGTCTGAAATGACTCCCTGAAGGGATTATTTAGCAGGGCAAACCGTCAAAAATCTGTTTAGCTGATTTAGATCTTTTTCGTAGCCTCTCGCTCTTCGCTCCCTTTTGTTCCACTAATTTACTAATTCTCCTCTTCTTCTTGCGCCCATTATTTTCAATAGGGTAACTCGGGCTTTGTTTTGTTTTCCGATGTATGCAATGTAACGCCAGTAGCACCATTCAATTTTTTATTATTGTTTCTCAGTGAATGAGTCAATAGCGATAGGGAGTGAGCAGTGATTCGATACGGAAAATTAGACCATTTTGAACAAATAAATATTACAAAGGAGTATTACTTGAGGCAAGTGAGGCATTGACGATTCGGCGTGTGAGAGTGTGAGACCATTTTGTAAACCGCTTGTTTTAATGCTCGCATCTACAAATTATGTGTACATATATTTTCCTTTGTAGTTAGTAACTCGGTTTTAAACCCTACCGCAAAGTGCTTAAATGACAAGAAGTGTACACAAAGGAGTAGAAGAGAGCAGAGCGGAAAGTGATATTGTTTACTATTACTTATAATGTAATGTTGTATTTATGTAATAGATTAGATTATTTTTGTGTGGGGAATGTGTAAGCTCCTATTTTCATTTGTTCATTTTCATTTCTGTCCGACTCCCTCTGCTCTACACTTGTTCATTAATCCGCTTATTTTTTATTTTCCTCACTTGTTGTGCCTTTGTATGACACATTATTGAGAATGCATGCGGTACGCCACAATAAAAATTAATTTTTATAATGAGTCTAAAAAACGATTATTATGCGTTTCAAGTAATTGACTTTCTTATTTGCTATTTAAAGAATGTGGAAGCTAGAGATTAATATCACTTCACCCCAACGAGAGAAAGCGTCGAACTGTTTACCATTATTGTATTCACTCACAATGATGATGACCACAGAACTATTTACATTGAGTCAACATTTCAGCTAGTCAAATAGTCCCTTTGGGAAGTAATAAAGAAAATAACGCAAAGAAGCCAAACAATTTTTTTTGTTTTCCTCTTTGAATACATGATGCTCATTGAAGTGAGGATTTAGTACGCAGTTATTATTTTTGTTCTTAGTCAGTCGATGATACGCATACAAAAATGAGTAAATGCAAATTAGAAGCGGCAAAGCAGTAGCAGACTGAACTGAAGTGAACTGAACGTTAGACCATTTATTGTTGCGTAATTGAAGCTAATATTGTAAATTTTTGTGGCTTTTCCTATCATAGCATCCATCCTTTTATTTCCTCTTCACTCACTCAGTCGAGTCGTTAGCAATGTAATGTAATGTTAGCATGAATACAGATGATAACCATTACATTAATATTACGAAAAAGTCAGGTATGATATAATAATAAGAACCCAGATGTTCGGCCGGGGATTTTGTCTATTAGCGACGCCGCGACCACGACCAAGACCACAGCTTTCTTTCAATATTTCATTAGATTCTTTTTCATTGCTTTCTAGCGATCATAATAATTTACGGAATGTAATGGAAGTAATGAACGACTTGGCTTCTTCTTTATTCTTATTAAGTACTCACTACTCACTACTCACTCCTGTGTTAACAACAAAAAACTGAATTTTTATATTATCTTGGCGGGCACTCTATCTAGTTCTAATCCCCACAATCCTGCTCCATTTTGTTTTCCCAATCCACTACCCACATTTGAACGATTTACATATTACAATTTCGTATAATACGATGATGATTTCATTTGACCAACCCACACTTTTCCACAGCGAATTTAATCAAGCTTCACTGCTCATTCACTGAAATATTGAGTTGAGATAGAAGAAAAGCCATTTACATTTTTACCATTCATTTAAAACAACGACCGCAACTTTGTTTTTAGTGCAGTGCATCGTCGCGTCGATGTTTGTGTGTGTGCATATAACATACATACGCTCATAAAAACGATTTTTGCGGCAAGATAAACAAGAGGACGCAGTGGGATGAGTTAAGTTGATTGTATACAAATTACGTGCGCATACCTGATATCATTATTGACAAACGAAGAATATTTCAAATAATGACAGGCGTCTTTTCTCTCGGGCTCCTTACTTTACTCAGGTGAAGTCGATGAGCTAACATAACATCACATTCACATCACACAGAAGAAGAAAACGTCAACCATTTTTTGTACACATTTGTGAATTCTGACTGACTGAAGCATTTAGCTTTTTGATGTAGTAATGTAATGTAAGTCTGCGAGTCTCGCATTGTAGTCTTTTTATTCTCCCAAATTTATGACACCGACTACTTATTTATTTTTCTAAGTTTCACCAAGAGATTGATGGGATGTGGTCATGCGAGTGGTTTATGTACACAGAAAATGCATTATTGTATTATAACCTACCTCATTGAGACTAGACGATGTAATGCAGACATTTATTAAAACCTACTGCTTACAAACATTGTACAACTTTGCTACTTCGTTTCCACTTCCAAAAAACGAGAGTCGAGTCAAGAACATAAAAACTTGGTGTGGTATGCAACATATTACTAGAGTTATTGATTCCATTTAGCTCATGGTTCACCTCTGGCAGGCAAGAATGAACTTATGTTTGAAATGAACGATCTTAATAGAAAGAAACTTCTCATTTCTATTGTATTTATTTGGTAACGCGATATATCATCTTATATTAATGCGTTCAAAGTTCCGTAGGTTTTAACAATGTAATGTTAAGATGGAGGAAAATGGTAATTCATAAGACGAAAGCTCCACCTGCCCCAAACCGTTCGCAAATCAGAGCACTTGCTCATGACAAGCAATCACTGCGTTTTTATAGCTTAATGTATCGCTTTTGTTCTCTCTGGTAAAGTTCCGCACGTCCGTCATCATCTGAGTGAGTGAGTGAGTAACAAAAAGAGAGAGACTGTCATAAAAAGCCAACATAATAACATAACACGAGAATGAACACCCACCGCCTTAAAAAAGAAACAAGATGCATATTTCATTATATTTTTTACTTTGTGGACACATTGGTGCTCACACAATCATCGTATTGACTGATGTTGACGATGGTGGTCGTAGTGTGGTAAATAAATAGCTGCTGGTAATCTGCATTTAACTTGTAAACAAAAGCAACATTGTTTTCTTGTACCATTACACTAGTAGTTGGAAGAAGAGTGTAATGTAAGCCTTCTTGTTTCTTCTCGTCATCATCAACTTTTTTATATCGCATATCGACATGATCATCATGATGATCGTGAACACCGAGCTCAGCTCAGGTGAAGTGAGTGAAATGCCGCCAGCCCACAGCCAAAATCCTTCCTACGTTCTAATTGTACTACTGAAGAAGTGACTGGTGCGCCGGCCAGCCTTCTCCTTTCTGTCAAATAATGGCGAGGATAAAAGTTATAGTAAATTATGGTTGATTGAAGGAAAGATTAAATTCATACAGAAAATTAAATATTTCTGCTGCCATTGCCATGTACATAAATAAGAAAATAGTATTAAAGTAATGTATGTACATATAGAGAGTCTAAAAACAAAGTAACACACAATGTGTGTGGCATTTGATTTTAACGACTAGATTAGATCCTCATATAATAATATAATACGCTTACTTTGTAAACTCTCTTTATTGAGCACACCCAGCTTGCCAATAAATGATTTCTTTAATCAAATGCCAATAAAAATAAAAATCTTCGGAGACGCGGAATTATTTTTGTTTTCGTTTTGTTTGTTTGCGGTTTCACGCTTTCTTCTAGTGATTCAGGCATTTTAAAAGAATCCAAATTCGTCCTTTGTCGTTTCGTTTATTCTGATGCGATACAATAAAAGTTAAACAATGCATAAAAATAAATAAAATTAAAATTGGTTTAGTTCAGGTCTAGAGATTGAACGGAATGGCAAGTGGCAAGCGATGTGTGGGCCATGATAAGCAGGTAGGTGAAATGATAGAGTAGAGGCGTAATTTATAAAGCCAGTAGCTGTGACAATTTCAACTCTTTCCCATTGTTTATGAAAATTGTTCAAGTCATTATGTGAGGCGTTCGCAGTGAATGATATGTTGGCCACACAGTGCACAATCGTAATGGGGCTGTTTTTGACGTGAAATCTTGTATGTCACGTCAACTTCTTTGTCAATCAGAAATAATAATTTGATAATAATAACACACTCACACTACAACCACACATCACATTGTAGAAACTGAAGGCACTGTCGAGAAATAATGTCACATCACATCATATCACATCTGCGTTTTCTCTCCTATCTTGTGCCCATAAATTCATCATCGCGCATCCGTCATTCGTCCGCCCGCATCCATCCACCGGTTGAAATATCATTAAAATTGCAATCATCATAATTCCATGGTTGCTTGAGATCAAATCGAGTCAGAGACAGTGAAGGAGTTAAAGAGGGTACAGATTAGGGCAAGGTAAGGTGATTACTATGTGCTGCGCATGGGACATGGGTGTTCCTATCATAGGCACCGTATTTTACCACTAAATAATGAATCCCTCCAAATTTACTATACACCTTCGTACTTTTATACCTATACGTAAATAATAATCAAAATCAAAGAACACAATCTTAATCTACTTTGCTTTGTTAGCTCCTGCTCCACGTCGGAGTTAAGCACAAGGGAAAAAGTGACTAACTAAACTGAGATGAGACGCAAAGTGCCACTACCACTGCAAAAATACATTTTTAGTCTTGCCTATCACCATAATTATCATTTTTGTTTCTTTGGCACAGCCAGTCAAAAAATGTAACGCCTGCTCTCGAAAAATAACCTTTACCCATTATTTTTATTATTATTTGTTACTACATTACAATTGACTTTCCACTTTCAAAGAAACAATTCCTCCGTCATTTTTTTCTCTTAATAGAAC
>VYYJ01000570.1:0-52177 GCA_021029165.1 Cyphoderus albinus
AAGGGAAAAGACCGCTGAGAAATATGTGCGTAATTTATTTTTGATTTTTATTCCTTCTTATTTTTCTTCAATTGAGAAAACAGAGGCAATAAAAATATCGGAAAGTCTTTCACTTTCATTCTTTCAGTTTCTCTGTACGTACGTGTCACTCGTTCGTTCACTTAAATGGTTTTTTCCTAACAAGAAAAATCCCATTAAAACTTTTTAAAATCTTAAATGGCTCGTAATTGAGGAATTTTAATTTTTAAACGCTCGAAAATAAATTCAATCAATTTGTTATACTCATCAAACCAATTTCCTACCTCTCTACTGATCTTCAATATTTTGGCAGTGGATGATTTAGAACAAAGTTTTATTATAATCCGTCTTTTGACGTCGATACATCTTGGCTACTGTTTAGAAGTACATTGTAAATTATAATACGGATGCTGGTTCATATTTTCAGTTTATTAAGTGGGGCTACGTGACGGGGGCAGGTTGAACAAAGAAACAAGCTTGTGTTCTTGCCACTGCTTCTTTTTAGACCAGTGATAATTTTGATGGGATTAGAGAAGGAAAACAAGCAAAAACTGGAATCAAACTTTCTTAAGTAGAAGTTATGTTTTTTTCTCTTTTCATCTGATGGTAAATCGGCCAATAATACATAGTGGACTTTGTAATCACTTTTATGAAAAGGAGGTATTAAGACGATGCTTTCGAAAATACAATGGCCACTACTTTTCCACCGTAAAAATGAATTCTTTTATTAAAACCTTTTTGATAATGATGCTGAAGATGATTTGATTATGATTATCATCTCTGAAACTCACTGAGAAAACGGATTTGTTACCTTTACATGCTGCTATTACGATTTGAGAGGATATGCATTAGTGAGGCATTCTTGTTGATTATAAAACCATGAAAATACTCACTGAACGATGCGATGATATTATTATTATGAGGCAGTGAAGACAAAAAGAAGAGCTCACTCTCATAAATGGTTTGATGGTGATAGTAGTAAAGTTATTTTACTAGTAAGTGGTGTAAAACGAACGAGTTTTTGTACACTTGAATATTTTACTACCTTTCTACAACAATATTTTACTACCAATATTTTTTATCCATCTTCACTTGCTACTCTAAATAAAATGTATATTATTATAAAAACAAGAGGAGTAAAATGCTCGATTCTTGTTGTACTTGGTCAGTCAGCTTTTGTTCCGTTTCTTTTTGCTCTTTGATGATGATGGCAAAAGGAAAAAAGTCCGTCATTTCGTTTTTTAAAAATATCAATAATATGCAGCTTACTCTTAGCTTACATGGAATTATTGGCAGCTTCTTGTTGAAGAACACTCAGGTATGCGCATTTTTATAATCATATCAAATACGTTAATTGTAATAGAACGATGTATATCAACATTAATAGTATTAAATGAGAGTCGTCGACAACCGCTCAATACACTTACACAGAAATTCGCCTCTTCTCCGGTTTTACCTGCGTGTCTCTCCATTTTTTTCGCTTTTTGTGCTGGGGAGCATGGTTAGTATGAAAATGATAATAATAATGAAGTTGAGCCTGTAATTTGTTGCGTAATTTAATTGAGACCTATAAAAACCTCTTTTCTTTCGTCTTCCTTTTTTTTGTTAATGACGATGCTATACATAATAACGTAGGCAAGTTAAAGGGTAATAATAATGATGGGATTGATGATGCTGCTGATCATGACGATGGTACTGCTGCTGGTTAGTCACAGCCACGGCTTCAACATTTTGAAAATGCTTTCCAGTATTTTTCTTTATTTTTTATTTTTTCAAAAGAAACATTCCCAAGCCACTGCTCAAACTGAAAATATAGCAGTGAAACAGTCATGCATATCCCTTAAAAAATGGTGAAATTGAAGTGTTGTTTTGTTGTAATGTTCTGTCTAAATTTAGCTAAGACACGACTACCTGAAAAGCGCCCGTGTCTGTGTCTGCGTGTGAGTCCTTGCGGTGAGGTGCAGGAGGATGATGATAATTGTTCAAGTGAATAACCTTGCCGTTTGCACCGCATGAGAGAAAAACGAACAGAGGGAATCCTTAGCAGAACACTTTTTTTCTGCCTTCCCATTACAGTTTGAGGTAATGCTCGTGAGTAAGTAAATGCTACAGATTTCCACCGCTTCTCCCAAGAATTTTCCACATACAAACACGTACTTCTGATGACTATGACCACAGTAATTCCTACATATACACGCTTCAAATTTTTAATTCTTGGAACATGGAAAAAATTTCACTCCACATGTTTGTCTGACTACTCACAGAGCTAATCCAACACTGGAAAAAGTGGCAAAGGAAATTATTGTGATTATCATTATTTTATTACAATATTTGGATTTTTTACTTGTCATAAGTAATTACTATTTTAAAGCTATATATCACGCTAAGCTCTCCATTTTTTGAAACAAAAAAATAATCTGTCTTACATTTTTTTCTTTGCCGTACGTAGGTTATTATTAATTTATTAAAATATAAACATTTTTTTCAGTTACGCAATTTTTGTAAGCTTTATTTTTTTCTTCCTTCTTCAAGTGGACTTGTATTTTTATCGCTAAACTACAGCTTAGCGTTTTTCGAGATCAAGATCAGCGATCTCGATGATGATGTCCGTCCATCCATATCAACGCCATTAAGGATCAAGTCATCATCATCGTCATTATGATGATTATTATTACTATTAAATTGTATAAAAAGGTCACGATTTTTCTGTTCTCTCGCGTATAAAAGTTGTTTTCTTTCCACAGTGGAAAAATGGTACGCGTATTTTATACGACCGAATAAAACGTTGTAAAAATAATGACGGCGATAATAGCCGTTTCCTTTCTGCACCACTTGT
The DNA here is from genome assembly GCA_021029165.1 of Cyphoderus albinus. Lineage (NCBI taxonomy): Eukaryota > Metazoa > Arthropoda > Collembola > Entomobryomorpha > Paronellidae > Cyphoderus > Cyphoderus albinus. The sequence goes on from VYYJ01000570.1 coordinate 2,855, forward strand.
AAAACACTGAAGTATCCACAACAGTCAGCTAGCCACACACTACGATGGTAAAACAAAATCCAAGAAACAACAACCGGCCGAGATGACGATGATGATGGTGATCCATCCATTCCAGTGTGTAACGTAAGTTATGCTTGTCTAGTTTTGCTCTTCTCTTTATTTACTTTTTTACTTTTTTTCTTGAAATAAAAACGCCACTTTTTGTTTAAACATAATTTTTAATAATATAATTTCAGGCTTTCGCATGTGTTGTACGTGTTGTAAAATGTTATAAATACTGACATGGAGGTAAATAGCTGGTTTCATCTGCTAACCGTCATGTTACATTAAATAGGTTTCACTCTCACATCCATCAATACCAACCACGATGCTGAAGAAGACGGACAGGAACTTTGGAATATAAACTTTCGGGACTTTTTTCCTGCTCATTCGTCGTGTCGGTCGACCGGTGCTCGGCACTGGTGGAGGGAGTATTGATGCTGATAAGCAGGTACGATGCCTGCTTTTTATTACGTTCACTTACATCAACCTGTTGGGTAGTATTGAAGAAGGCTAATTTCTAAAAAAAAATGTTTTCTGGTAAGAGAAAATTGCATGATATAGTTAAATAAAATAAAATTGTTGAACATACGCCATAAACCAAGTGAGCTATCAATGTGGTGTGTGTACAGAAAACTAAATAGTATAACACGATTTTTATTTCAATTTTCCCTGTGCTGATTTTGACAACAATCGGATACCTAAAAAAGGTGCTAGGTCGTATGTTCATCATTCACATCATCATCAATTATTGTCTTTTTGCAAAGAGCTAACAAGCAAACAAAGTAAGCACTACACAACACTGGCCGTACATTTCATCTTCATGATGGCTTTCATGCATGGCATCACAGCAGTTTTCATTTTGGTCGTCTCAAGTCATCATCTTAAAGTGATTGTCATGATATGAACATGACACAACAAGAAACGAACATATCTAATCAAGCCTCAGTTCATTTACTCGATGTGCGGACTCGAGAGTTGGGGAGGATAAGATGATAAAAGTCTTAATTTTTATTTTTAACCTGAAATATCATCACGTAGTAAGACAAGAAGTCGAGTAAAAAATGCTTTGACAAAGGATCTGCATGACCAACAGTGACCATGAGTCCACTGTTGAGCACTGCAAGGGAACTCCTTTAGGGCAAAATGATATATTAGAAACTCAGCAGTGTTCCGTCTTTGTCTGGTTAAAAAAGTTGCAACAGTGCAGTCCATCGCTGATGACCACTATCATTGCACTCAAGTACTGCATGAAACAGTATTTTTTCTGCTGAAAAGCTCCCTCACTGTGAACTAATCCAAAAGAGCATCATAACAAGTGGCTCTGGTCCGACTCTCTGGCAAGCTATTAAAACAAGAAAGTTTGTACAAGAAATTAATATAATGTCGCATCATGCGGAGACGACACTCAAGCTAAATCTTCAAGTCCTCCTAAGAAGTAACTGTAATAACTAGTGAACAAGTAAAGTGACCAATCATTTCACTACCCATCATCATCGCCAGTAACTTTATCGCTGCACATACACCCATTATCATGCTAGAGTAGGAAAATCATATGGAAGGAAACTCCTTTTAATTACGAGCATTACCTTATCAAAGAAATTGTCATAATTCAGTGGAGCACTCATCACAAAACATTATCTCTCATGAAAAGGGTACAAATTTATTTTTCGTCATCTTGATCTTTATTTATTTGCTTTTCCAAGTGAGGTGAGCACTTTTCGACAAGATCTGCCGCTGATATACGAAATGTATGTACAAGTGAAGTGAAAAGGTCACCTCATAACCCTAAAGTGTTTCGGGGTCAGCAAGTGGGAGTCCACGTCGTCATTTACAATTTACTACAATTCATGTTGTACATCTAATTGCTACGCTGCCATCTTTTCATCTCAATATTTTCAAGTCAAGCATAAAAACTCTGTTGGCTAACTTCAGGTGACTTTGGTTAGAGTGGCAAGAGTAGCAGTGTTTTCCTGTACACAACCACGTCAACAAAATAAATGTTTTTTATTGTTTCCTTTGCACACGAGATATTTTTTTCTCTTCTCATCATCGCCATCACTGTACAAATTGCCGCAATCACACGACATCAGACATTGCATGATTTTATACACCAGATGCGTTACTTTGCCATTTTGTTGGTTGTAAGAGTCATTCAGGTGAGCAGTGATAGCAATGACAAACGAACATGTATCATTTCAAAAAAATGTGTTTTTCAGTTGTCGTTGTAGCCGAATGTCACACAGCCACTCAGTCATTCCATCCTCCTGCTGATGATGACAAGAAATAAAGGTGACGATGACGGTCACCCTTATCAAGACTCGACTCAATACTCGCCTGTGTCTTCTAAGCAAACATTCATTTTTTTACCTCAACTTAAGCAACACCAATGAAATCTATCGCAGTCATATATTTTTATGCCTAATGCTAATTTGCAAATGTGACTGAAAGTGCATCAGAAAAGATATTTTTGTAAAAGTAGTTAAAAAAGAATTACAAAGGCTAGCAGAAAGATTGACAAAGATATGTGTTGGCGTCTTGAGCTTGTCTGTGGCGTGCATGCGCACAAACTGCTTTTTTCCTCAGTCAGTCTAGAATTTTATGGTTGCCACCAATGATAATGTTAATCTGCACATGCAGAGTCATACCTATCTGAAATTGTCTAAAGATGTTTGACGGCGCGCAATACCAGGACTTTACAATGAAATGCTTCTTGTTTTGCTAAAATATCTGTTTATGTGTACACGCATATAGTCATAGTTGTCGTATTTTATACTTGTGTTGAGTAAGTCAACCAGAAAAATATAGGAAGGACGTACATACATACGTCTTTTTAGTCTCTGCAAGTGTTCGAGGACGAGACTCGCACACAAAAATGCAATGTGATATGGATGAATGAATGATTAACATGATGTTCGTACACAGGTAATAAAGACTGATTGTTGTGTGTTAAGAGGAGAGAGAGGGAGAAATGAGACGAAATACGCAAGTCGTAAATGATGATGATGCGTTAATATATGATATCCCCATTTCTCTTGTTTGAGCTGTCCTATTCCTTCTCCTTGTCGTAATTTATTATTGCCACAATAATGCAATGGCACACAAACAATGTCAAGCAAAAGAAGACGAGTGCTCATATCAAGGTTTGTAAGTAGGTATGTTCAGGTATGAATGATCCTCCGAAACGCATATTTGATGTAACAACATGTCTTCGGTGTGCACAGCCTAAGATTCTCGTCAAGAAGGTAAAAATCACAATCTTTCCTTGTCCATCTTTTTAAAAAGCGTTATCGATTATCGCGTTGGAAAATCTGCAGGAGCAATTATTATTCATTAAAAATATAGTTAGCATTAAATGTTTAGTGCTACTTTTGTAATAGTAAGGTGGTAGTAGTAAAAGTTAAAAACGCATTTTGGGGACACCCTGTGAATTGGCTTGTGTGATCATGCATACCTATTTGGATAATATGAAATATCGCTCATTACCATATTGCAGCTATCTTTTTACCAGGGTTGGCCACCTCATCCTTCAAGTTGTATGCTGATAAAATGTCAAAGATTTTAATCTCTTGTTCAGCCAGTCAGTCAGTCAAATGGTTTGTCTCTCTGGTAGTATGTTTTCTACCAAGATAAGTTATGTGCAACCTTTTTTTGCTACTCCTTAATTTATGGTAGCAGTGTCAAGTGTCTAAACTGAAATCCTGAGAGAATTGTAAAAGTATTCAGGAGGAAAAAGTAGAAAAAAATGGACGAGTATTCTACCATAAAAATGCGCACATTTTTAATAACGCATTTTAACTCTTTTGTTGTAATTGTAATGGCAAGTGTGCAAATGATTGCCATTTTGACTGGCTGACTGATGACTGACTATTTTGATTATTGTATTTATCTGGTCAAATCAATAACAAGATTTTTGAAAGGTAAAAAAGAACTAGCCCTCAATGAATCCACATTAGAAATCAAGCCAGTAAATCTAACAAAAGCCTCTGTAAAGCGAGTAGGCATTAGAATAACACTCTTTTAAGTGCTTGTCTACGCTGCGCTGTTTTTATTTCTTCGTGCCCATTCAGCGAAAAGTGCAATTCATGCTTGATGATAGCCGTTTGATTTAAGTGATTGATCAGAAGAGAAGACTCATTTTCAATAGTGATTGAATAAAAACTGAGAGGCAGAGAATAAAAATGTTCTATCTCTGAAATCTTTCTTCTTTCTTCAATTCTTTTTTCTGAATTGTTGGTCTGCTTGTCAGGTGTAATGGCATTCTTATTATTATTATCATCATTATTTAGCTAACCGAATAGCATCCATCCGCCCAACTCCGCTGAAGAAGAATAAGTAGCCAATTCATTGTTATTTGATTGAACACATTTTTTTCACTTCCAAATCGAAGATAGGACAGAAAGGCAAAGTAACAGCAGCAGTGAGGATTTTTTCTATTGTTATTGTTTCTGTCGTGTGCCATGCCTTTGGCCACTTGGCCAGATTAAAATAAAAATGTCCACCATCACTAACCAAGTGAATGGAGAAATTAAAAAATGCTGACTTTGCAAGTACGTGCGAACATTTTTGCATTGCACTATCATTTTACACTGAATGTTGCGACTCCCGACTAGAAAAAAGCCTGTTGATTTCATTCCTTTGCCAACTAGGTATTTTTTAAAGTTGTGTTACTAAAATTTATTGGATGAGCTTGCTTATATGCAGCTGAAAGTCTGAATTGTCACAAGAATGTACTGACAAGTGAGCAATAATAAAAGTCAATCCTTCAACTTTAGTAGAAAAGCCCAAGTGAAAAAGATGTATTGTTTCTTCTGTCATTTGACTTGCAATAACGATGAATTGCTGGTCAAACAAAATAAAAAAATAAGAAGGCCAATAACAATAATAGCTTCCAGTCGCATTTCCATTATATTTTCAAACACTTGTTGTAAAGCGGTTTATGTAACCCCTTTGTATTTTGACTGTTGACAGAGAATAATTGCCACAATGAAATGACAGGTAACAATAGATTATACATTTATTATTATGTCCACTGTCACAATCATCCTACAACAACTGCTACTGCCCGTACCGATATAGTAGACCGATTCTTATAAGTTTTGCAAAAATAATTGTTTCAAGATATATTTTAAATTTCATTCAGTGTCACAGAATCGTACGTACGTATGGCATATCCAGACCCTAGATCCTACTAATCGGATAGCCCGGCCCAACAGTGTGGTAATGAGACACAGATAAAGAGGACTAATAAAAATGTTCACTTTTTATTGAGTTTTTTATTTGAGTGCGGATAAGTGTAATTGAAAGTTTTATTATCTAAACGATATATCTTATTACAAACACACTAATCATCTTGAGACAATTTTGAACAAATTGTTCCAGGTTAGGGTAAAACGTTGTTGCAACAATGGTCATTCTCGGATCAGCTTGTGAGAATGGCCAGCTTTCTGATGGCAGTTGGTACTCGTGAAGGACAAGATATAAAAAGGGAAAAATGTTATTTTTTGAAGTTTTTAATAAGGAAAATACCTTTTTGGATAGTAATTGTCATGATCATCATCCCTCAGATGAAAAATTGTGTGGTGCAAGGGTTTCGCTCACTCAGTTTTGCTGGCAGTGTCATAACGAAAGTACCAAAGTAAGCACGACGTACCACGTGCTTTTTAGAAGAAATTATTTATTATACACATATTTTAATATTAAGCCCTGATGACGATGACGATGATGATCTCCCCTTTATGAATGTTACGTACGTTATTTTTCCTTCATTAGCTAACTTGTCACGGCGCAAAAGCAATAAGGTTTATATATCCAACATGCAGTCCGTATGCAGACCGATGTGGCCGTGGTGCCGGATCACACATTCTGGTGTAAACTAAAAAGAGAGAGACTCGTCGGGTTGTGATGATGATGGCTCACGTTTAAACACGTAATGAAAAAAGTCAAAATGAAATACATGACATTTTACTTGGCGGGAGACTGGAGACTGTTGGCGAACTTTTTCTCCTTTTTCTCTTCGTTTTTTTGGGTATTTTTTCTGCTTTTGGACGAAATCTTATTTACGAATTTATTTAGCTTTCTTGCATAGGTTTGATTGTGTAGGATATGTGTTTGGAAATAGTGGATTTCGAGATTTGAGGGAGCAGCACCATAGAGCGAAACAAATGTGGATTCCTTATCTTAATTTTTGCCTGAATCACACAATTTTGTTTTTCTTTATAACAATAACGTCATTTATTTGCTAAAAGGTCTCCACATTTATAAGATATTACACAATAATTTAAAGAAAAAGTTGGATTATTTGTTTGAGAATAACTGCAAATAAATTAGGTAAAATGCAAGGCAGCTCACAATTGAGCATTCATCGAGAGAGTAATGTACTAAAAGTGCAATTTATTGCAGAAGAAATCCTTCGAAAGTTTTGAACATTTTACAATATCTTTGATTTTTGGTTGTTCGGCTGGTGTGTTACTGATAGAAAAGCTCAGTTATCGTCATATTATCGTTTCGTTTCATTATATAAATACTCAGTCGTCGTCCCTACAAATTTCAGTCCGTGTAAAAGCATTCACAACAATAATATTATCGCAACAAACAAACAAGCGAAGCTAGTCGTGAGATGCGCACAAGCCAAAAGTCAAAAAGGTGCTGTATTTTCAGTGAATTATTGCCCAAGAGCTCTTCTTCTTCTGCTCATCGTCTTGATTTTTACTTGATTCAAGTAGTCGTCGTAGGCATGATGTAGTAATAATAAAATGAGTTTTTGTGATTTTTATTCTTTTAACGATTCTTACACTATCACTCGCTATAACAGAGTTGTGGCGGTGATTATTCTTGAAGAGAAGAGATGATGATGAGATGACCAAAAATCTTTTTAAAAGAGAGGTACCACCACCGTCCACCATACCACACCTTTTTATAAGTTTTTTGTGCCGGTTTTTAAATGCAATAATATCGCAAAGAAGAAGAAGAGTCACCGTCATCATGATTTCGTTTTGCTATCTAAAGACTCAAGTAACTTCATAAGTTTTAAAGATAGCCAACAACGACGGAATTATATTTATCGTTAGTATAAGTATGGTTATTGCAGCAAACAGCGGTATTTCTCCTGACAATCACCCGCATGCATGCTCACTCACTCGCTAAATAAATGGCTAATAACGTTAATATTGCAAATGAAAAAATGTGGGCAACACACTGCGACTGCCTTGAATACCTACCCACTTAACGTGTTCGATTCATTTTATCCATTATATTACCACCACCAGTGCAATAATGTTCAGATAAGATAACCTTTTTCCCTGAATCTCTCCTGCCCCTTTTCTCTTTCTCCTCTCCATTCTCTAATACCGTCTTCTGCTTTTATTTTTATTTTTTTACTCGTGCGTTGTTCTTGTCATGATTGTTTGGCAAGGGGACCCTCAGGCGAAGATAACGCTTTATATAAAAGACCATTGGAGAAGTCAGTAGGGCTAGGCAAGGCTTACGAGCTAGCAATAAAGAAGCAAGGTTCGCCATCAAACCACTTACACTCGACTCTCCTGAATTGGGCTAGAAAACATTTTCATAAAAATCCATTGCATCGAGTAATCGAGTGTCGAGGGTGTTAAAAGTACTTTATTGACGACGACAGTTCTACCATCCAGCTCACTCACATCTCACAGATCGTTCTTGTCGTTTATTTAATACACTTGTCCACTCTTCTTCGCTTTCGAGAATTTTCTATTGCTAAAATAGACGCGCTCTCTGCTTTTTGCTTTCGAGATGAAACTGATGACCAATCCAAGATATACAAAGTTTTTTAGACTAGACTTTTCTAAGTGACTCGTTCAATATAAGCCGCTTTACACGGATGAATACTTAAGAACAAAGGAAGAAAATATCGAATTGAAAAGAAGGAAGATAAAATAGGTAAGCCACCCAGCCACAACCTTCCTTCTTTACAATGTCACCAAATCCAAAATGTAATGGAATAATGTATGGATGTAATAATAAAGGACACAAAATGTATATATTCATTCGCTGCACAGCTTTCATCGTCGCTTTGGGCATGGCAGAGCAAGTATCTTTACATTTCGTCCTCATTGTCATAGTCGTCAACAACATTAACATCTTGATGATGACGATGATCACATCCCAGCCATCCGAAAGGCACAAGCTCAATTTTGACTTTTATGTTGCTCGTTTGGTGATTTTTGCCAATGGAGCCAAAAAAATGAAGGCGGTGGTGGTTGTGCACGGTTTTTAGGATGAAATGTAAATAAAAAATAGAATTACTACATCGCGGATATGAGCGAGTGAGCCAACAAGAACAAGCTCGTGCCTTCATTTGAATTAGGTGAATTACAAATTACGTTCAATCTTGCTGGGAAATACACTGCATTTAAGCACCAAATTGTCACTTAAATGGCTTTCCCATGTCGTGACTGATGTGCGAGTCTGTCAGTAAAGGTTACAGTTTACAATAATCGTTAGAAATCCTTGAGTCACCTTTTGAAACATTAAATGGTTTGACAGGTCCATTCTAAACACGCTTGGTGATGTAGAAACGTTATTCTAATTCTTTCAAACTACATTAAATTGTAATATTTATCGGCATCGCGTTTGTCCGAGAAAACATTATTGTTAACCACCAACAACGATGACACGCTCATCCGAATTTGAATTTGTTTCTGAAATTCTAAACTGTTGTGACAAAGGTGCATGAATGTCATCAGAACACTTTCCGTTCCTTAAGGGGCGATTTGAACCCAAGTTGTTAAATGTTTGTTACATGTTGACATCTTTAGCGAACAGCAATTTCGTGTGTGTGGTATTTTGTTCTTGTACGACTTGGTTTGTTGGAGGTGATCACACATCACTTCATATCACCTGTTCTATATTAAAATTACAATGTGTCACTCTAACTAAACGCAGTCTACCATAGCCGTGAAGAAACAAAATGCTATAGCTCTTCTTCCCATCCATCCATTCAATCTCAAGTACAACAACAATAATAATCGAAAAAATCCTGTAATGGAAATTGCAATCTTTATATCACATCTTTTTCTCCTCTCATTTAAAAAAATGTACACATTTGTTGTTATTACATGGGAATAAAATGTTCTAAAAAGTCTGCTTAGTAGAAACATAAGTGTATTTATGCATATTGTGTATCACCAAAAAATCCTCGAGACCATCATCGCGCTCAACTGAAATGGGATTTTTGTACACATAGACTCATTTCGCTTTGCAATTGCTATAATGGCTCAGCAGTATCAGTATTAGTCTCTGCACATCTTCAATATATATCTATACGTTCTTTATCCACAAAAAACATTCAACTTTACTTCGCTCCCTCTTAAGATGATGATGATGGTGATGCACATAACTCTTGTTGGTTCATTCAGGTTTTCACATTCATAAAATTTGTTTTTATTGCCATTTTGCATGACACTTTTTTCTTTTAGTTGCTTCGTAAATGGTTTATATACATAACGTTAGATCATATAAGGCGTTTGTGAGCAACCAAGTGAACACCTTGACTGTTTATCTGTATTGTGATGTACATGTTTGAAAGAGAAAAAAATCTCTCTTGCGGTCGTACGTGTGTGGTTTTGCTGGTCGGAAAATTTATTTAGCTAACGTGCTACATCACAAAGTAAACTATTCAAGCAGCCAACGCGCACTCTCGTTGTTTGGCAGTGTTTTGATTCGTCATCTTCTGGACAAGACAAGCGAAGTAAAGTTTTTTGGGTGAAAGCAAGGTATTAAAGTTTCCTATTATGACTGACTCTCTGTAATAATGATGTCACAATTAATTAACTCTTCACTTTTGCAAATTTATCTAACGCAAAAAAAATCTAGCCGGCTGTCTTTAGTTAGACGAGCTGGACATAATTACAATTTGTTTAGTAAGAGATGAAAGGGAGTTAGCTAAAATAAAGAAATTATTATTACAATGTTGCCCCTTTCCCCTATATTATTACAACTTGTTCATTTGTTGTAGACTCTGATTACACAATAAACATGCATGCACAATTTTATTTTTACCCAACGAGATCGAGTATCGAGCATATAAAAATTGCAGGGAATCATGATTTCTTATAAAATGCAACATCGTCACGCGGTGCCCTACTGTTTCTGTGTACGAAAAAAATGGTATGCACTGGTGATCCTGTCTCTTCATTTTCTCAACCTTCCACATTAAGTCATCATAAGTAATAAACTAAACAAACGAGTGACGGGTAAAGCATGACTTTTTGACTGCACATGCTCGCATCGCATCATGAATTCCTTCTTTGACGAAAAAGAATGCGAACGAATCACAACAATAGTCACAATCGACAATAATCATCATCATCTTCATATATAAAATTATTGTGTTACACACGTCAATGTGAATTGTGTTATCTTGCCTTCTTTTACACCTTCCTTGCGGCTTTTTTCCTTTGGTGCTTGAGCCGTCCGTCTGTTGTCTAAACTGTTACAGCAACAATGAAGAAGGCGACAGTGCCGGAGAGAGAGATGGAAAGACAACACAAATTTTTTTTCTAAGCCAAGTGTAAAAAGATCAAACAGACAAGAAAAATATTTGATATTAAAATATGTATACATTATAAAAATCAGCAAGAAGTCTTCCATAGAAAACATCACCAAAGGCTTTATGCTTCACCTGCCTGCGATGATAACCGACTTGACTTGGTTTAGTTAGCTTCTTTAGAAAAAGAATTGTTTCTTTTAAATATTTTATTAATGCCTGCGCCGAGGTAGGCAATACAGAAGCAACTGAAAAATGCATATCATTCATATTATGACGATATGAGGCTCATATCGGCTCCTTTGCATTTCAACCTTCCTCACATTTCAGCTTTTTTACTCAATCTTTAGCACGCAGTAACGACAGCAGCACGGCGTCACAGGAGCAGCAGCTGATGCAAAAATTATGTATATTAAATAAAAGTTGCGATGAAGAGAAGAAGAAACATTCTGACTGACTGACAACTTTTCGCTCTTTACTTCAATTCAAGCAAGTCTTACAAAGTGGAATTAAGCGATGTGATGTTGAAGGGGACGCTGGTGTAGTATCAACAAAGCAACAATATAAAAAAAGAAGAAAGGGAAAAGATCGCGAAACTCACACCTCGAAATTTTCAACCTGGATTGACATATACGTGTGTTCAATATAAAATATATTCGTATCTGGTTAATTTGTGAATCATGAAGTACAATAAAAACGAACCACGGAGAATTTTATCTTCTTCTTATTCGAAGCGCTGCATTTGCATTGTTTGAGGATTGAAATAAATGTAAGAAAAAACGAGACAAGTAAATCCAACGGGGATTTTGTAATGTTTGGCAGGTCTGTAGGTGAGGCTGTTACTATAATCTGCAAAAATCATGCAATGTTTGTTTGTCAATGTCATTGCTGGTGGTGATGGTGTCGTAGACGTTTTTAACGAATAAGTGTAATCAATTTGAATGTCGCTGAGTTGTGTTCGACTTGATAATGGTTAATTCTTCATGTCATACAATATGAGCCATTAACTGATTCAAGAACAAATAAAATGTTTTTGCACATTTCAACGTTCACAAATTACTGTGAAGCGCTATCTCGAGACGATATCAAAAGTGACATTTTCCGTTGCTATATGTGTAATTCAGAATTGCCCTTTTTAGAGTGGAGACGTTCTGAGGCTTTTGTTTCAAACTAAACCCAAAAAGTGTCTTTGATAAAATTATTTTACATTCTGTCCCTATCCAATTACACACTCTGTAGTTTTTTTTCAGTTCTTTATGCTGTTTTTTTATTTTCTCATCTACTTGCACGTAATCAAAAATAAAATCCAACAAACATTATCTGTGATGCGATAAGAGCGCGGTAAGGGCATGAAAAGAGAGAAAAAATGTAGTTTAAAAAAGTGAACATAATTTCTGAAACAGTCTATCGGGAACGTAAGAAAGTGTTGTTGAACCAACCTTGTTATTTATTTCTTCCTCTCCTCATTCGTCTCTGTTATTACTTAGCTTTTATTTCTTGGTTCTTACACCCCGTTGAATGCGATTTTTCCGTTTTTCAAACTAACACGACATAAGACAATCTTATATATTTGTTACAAAGGATTTTTTATGTGATCCACCTATTTCGTTATATTGTGTAACAGTGCAGCTTATTTTTATTATTAGTTGTTTGGCGCTTTCGATTTTTTATTCCTTCTATTCCGCAGCAAGGAAGATCAGAGGAAAAGTAAAGCTCCTATCGCTCTCTCTCGTATTGTCCTAGTCCCAAAAACCCAAACCGTTCGTTGTGTGCAATGTGCTCAGAATCTGATATATTCATTCATTCATTCGTTCCATTGGAAGAGCACTACACAATCATACTCATCATCACACATCTCCCCTGTTTTTATATTTCTTTTCTCTCTCTTCCCATATTTCTCTCTCTGATTCGACATAGTGCACACACAAACGCAGCACTTAGTAGTAGTAGAGAAAAGCTTTACCAGCAACAATGCCTTTCTGCTTCCTACCTAACATAATTTCGACAACATAAACTTGTAACACTGAATACTTTGTACAGTAAAAAAAGCAAGCGAGAAAAAAAATCGCCCAAAAAGACAATTTTGTTAATGTTTCTCTGGAGAGATGAAACCCGTCGGAGGAAGAAAGTCTGCAATACGGAACGGATAAAATGAATGTTTGTTGGTGTTATAATATTCCTTGGTCTTCTTTTATGTGAACTGACAAATATAGGTAGCTACATGCTCCAACTTGATGCATATATTATTATAAAAGAGTTCTTTTTTCTTCGTGTGGAGCTGGGAAGGCAGTGTTGGCGGTGCTTTTTCCTGCAATAACGATTATTATTATCATTGCATGACATGGAGTACCATATTATCCTTCAAATGTACGCTATATTTTACAGTAAAAGTTAGTTGCAATGATGTTAGTATTCGTTTTCACTACAAATTGTACCACAGATAAATAAAAACTAAAATAGCCAGTAGCACTTACGCAGGCAAGCGTGCAATGGAGCATGGTTCAGACTAGCAGATTTACCAGACTTTGTGGCTCTTTTCCCCTTTAACAATTGCTGCAGCAGCGATGATGATGGTAATGATAATACCGGCTGAATTACAGTAAAGTGTTGACTAATTCCCATCCATTTTTTTCCTGATGCATATTTTTTTGCTCAACTGTGTGAGTAATGAAATGATAAAGTTTTTTTAAAGGAGGGTATGAAAAAAGATAATCAACTTGACTGTGTATATTTCTATAAAAGTAATAATAATCGTTAGACATTAGCTCTTATCTGTTGCGTTGTGAGGTTCTGTTGAGAATTGAGATTGAAGGTTTTACGGGCATCACGCGAAAAAAAAAGTTTTTAAATGTAGAGAAATTGAGTTCTTTGGCGTGTAAGGTTGAATGATGTGATGAATCTGGACGTTTTGTATACGCGCACAGAAGCGCATTCCAGTCTAAGTACAAAGATAAATGATATTTTTTGTTTTAGAAAAAATCCCCTTTTTTCATTGCCTTCGGTCATGTGTTTGATTGTTATTTGTGAATAAAAAAGCTAAAAAAGTATAAAATTAACGATCATGAGGAAGATGATGATGTTGGAGAATGGTAGTGAAGAAGATGAGAATGAGACCTATCATAATGATGATTATGATTATGGCGATGGAGATAGTTCGTTTTCCTCTTGCTCTCCTTTGCTGGATGACTACACGTGAGCTTATAGAGCATAGATTTTGTGGTTTCACTTTGTAGACCTTTATTATTATACACTGCACTGCAACTCCATGAAATAGACTTATACAACAGCGCTTCATTTAATGATAATTTAGATGATTATCAAGGTGTACATTTTCAGAGCAAAAAAGAAATCGCTTGGATTACTTACGCTTGTGCTTGCTTATCCCAAATTTAACTTTCTGTGTTGGTGTTGCCCTTCTCCTGATGAAAGCGGCGAAAGCATTTTCAAGCATAGTTTATTGCAATAAGAAGATATTCAACCTTAAATTAGACTTAAACTTTGTCCTTGTAAAAGAGATCCTTTATGCAAGTGCGTTGAGTATTTTGTGAACTAATGTCAAGATTCATGACCTCTTACTTGAACTGCGAAAAACAATTTTAATACGATCTTCAATACTCTATTTTTAAAAAGTCATTTTTCGGTCCATTCACTTCTCACTTATTTGTAGCTTAGCACAGTTCAGCTAAACTCTAAAAAAATATGGGACCCGGGAGAACACCAAGTTTACAACAAAGAAAGCATAAAATTGGAATTACTCCAACACTAAACTGGGAATGGATTGTGTGAACTTCAATAGATATAACTGTTTGATTTCCAATAGAATAAAAATCTGCGGAGTTTAAATCCACATCAACTTGTTAAATGTAGCATCAAAATTTGGGAAAGAAAATATATGAGAGATACGCATGGCTTAAATACATTATCTTATCTTAAAATTATACACTTTTGCTTGTAATTTTAATGCAACATAAAAATGATTATTAACAGAACATGGACTCCCGAACCTCCTTTCCACAACTTTTTTCTTATCCTGAAAATCTTTTTGTCTGTTTATGCACAAGTAGAATGAATGCGTCACTCTAAACAAGCATCTCGCAACAGAAGAAATTTTGTGTAACCTTTTGAATCTTGCAGAGCGTATATAAAATACGTGTGTGCTATTCCGACTGATTCCTTCCTTGTGGCTAGGTCGCTTTCATAAAATGCCCTTTTCATTATTATTATTATAATGCATTATTGCATACTAGGAGCAACTAAAAACTATAAGTTTACAAAAAATACCTGGTATAATAATAATATAAAAGCGTTCTTCATCTTCATCTCCTCCTCGCATCGTCTTATCAATCATAGCCAGAAAAATCCCCCCTTAAGCGATGGAAACTGGTATTCGGTCGGGTTTTCTTCTCAAACTTTGTCTTCTCCCAGGTTCTTTGCTTCTTCAGCTGAAGTAGAAGATGATAGGGCATTCGACGCAAGTTAAACTCCTTGTTCAGTTATTGCTGCTGCTGTTGTGAGAGATTCCTTCCCCGCATTGCGTTCATCTAAACTTATAATAATGCAATGTCAAAATAACTTTAATACGTAAAGTAAACCTTCACTCCACGTTCTGGAGATGATATCGGTAAGTTAGACATAATCGAAAAGGAACTTTTCGCTCCATCATCCTTCTCGTCTTCGTCTTGATTTTCTGACCAACTTTTCAGCTGACTTCTTCAGGTAAGTCAGGAGTAATACGATCTACACAAGTGCAGAGCTGTTTGTTATCATCATCGTGAAAAACGATTATCATCATAGTTTTCAACGTTATCTGAGAGAAAATGAAGATGATCTTGATTATACGGTGGATTCTCGGGAATAAAAACAGTAGTCGTAGTGGCAAATCGTAAAACAGAGATGCTAATCAAGGAAGAACAGACAAACACAAAAGTCAGGTAAGTTTATAAAGCATAAAAATGACGGTGTCTCTTTCCCATTCACTCTTATCAACAACTACAACCCATGAACCAAGGAATGCGGGAGTTTTTCTTTCTTGAGATTTCTTGCCAGTTATTGCGATTTTAAATTGTTCCGCATATCCACGGATAGGAAATTGCTGGTTACAAATCTCATCTCATCAGATAAAACTAAATACAAAAATCATTGTCATCTTGGAGCTCTCTTCTAGGTACCTTGGGATGTCAAAGATAAATTCAAACTTTTAAAAATCTTATACCCATTTGTTAAGCAAGACCAATAGATTGTTTATTAGAGGTTAGCTAACCACTTATAGATTTTCCATTCATGATTATTATTACATTACATCATGACGAGTGCGTGCATGTAGTGCTATACCAGGAACACCACGCACCATCAACTCCTCCGCTATCACCAATTTTTTCCTTTCACTCGACGAAGAAGAGCCGGTCGTGTAGTGGCAATAATAAACTATCAAAGAAAAAAAACATTGTGTGACTTATGATCAGAAATAAAAAATGATAATATGAATATGCATAAGTACAAATTTAAAACATACACCTTTTCTTTGTAGTTGTGTTGATTTACTCAAGAAAGGATGGTCATTTTCTCAAGAAAACATTGTGTATAAGGTAAAAATAATGGTAATCATTATTATGCACATACCTGATGCTTCACTGTTATTCACTAAACTTTGATAAGATACATACATACATTATATTTTATAACGGATATCCTCCTCTATGAAAATAACAGCGAAAAGCGTAATATTATTAGAGAGAAAAATAGTGCTAGAACAAAAAGCAACATAAGAGATTGAGTGAGGATATATTTATTAGTGTAATGGTGTAAGTAAAGAAGGGATGAAAATAAATGTGAAAATTTTTATTAAACGTGCTCAAAATATATTATTAGAGGTTGATAGGTTGAGGTTTGAACTCTGACCTGAGGCTTTGTCATGCATTTAAGAATTTTCAAAATCATTATCATCATTTTCTTGTGGTCGCAGTGGTTGGTGGCAGAGTGTTTTTCTTGGCTACGAAAAAAAATCTACTCATTCACCATCTTATCCGGGGAAACGTTATTCTCTCTCGCTTTGCTGATTCATATTATTTTGGCTTTCCATTATTTAAAAGAGTATAAATACGCCTTATGCGATGGATAAAAGGTGGGACCTGCACAGTTACTCCTTCTCTTATGATTTCATTTCTGTCTGGAGGTTTTAAAAAAAGAAGTTAAAAGCAGTACAGCTTTTGCTCAAGTGCGTTTGTTGTCCATTTGAAAATGCAAGCGTACAATATTATCTTTATATCGAACAGTATGAGTGCAGTGCAATAATGCAGGTATTCATCATGTTGGTGATGATCATCATCATACATGTATTTGAACCACTCTATTATTACTGCTTTCATACGATATTATTATGTATTTCTATAATAACGTAGTTTTGAGTTTTATTTGGCCCTTAAGGAATATCACGATTTATTAGCCTATCATGTGGTCGACAGACGTGCCAGTCTGCCGTATCGTACCTGGTCTGCGCGTTTGCTCAAGAGAACTTACTTGCTATTAGCTTTACTTGGCTCTGTGGAGTGTTGATCTAACTCTCATCGTACTGCATTTTGAATTACAGGGGAAAACGAAAACACCGTAAATGACCGTGAATCGCACGATTTTAATTATGTTTCAGTGTCTTTAAATGGATTGGCGAAAACAATTTAAAACTCCCCAATTTCTATCAAAGAGTTCAGCCAGATTCCGTCTTTTTGTTAAATATGAGAAATGTTTAGGAAATCTTCAAACTGTAACACTTGTCACTTGTGTTCTAAAAAAATGTAAACGTTTAAAATAATACAGTTGTGCAGATCCCCGTGAATTCAGCTCGATTTCATTGCGTATTAAATAATTTTCACGGTTAATTTATCTAGATTAACAAGTCAAAATGCTGGAAAAAATATGCGAAAAGGAAACTTTCTCAATGCACCATTCTTTTTTCTCAGCTGCCGTACGGTTAAAGTCATTATTAAAAAGGAATGTTCATAATATCAAGTTCAAGTTGTGTAACCCAAATGAATACGATATAATTTCACGGTATATAGACCGACACTTTATAGGTCTTAATAAGGAAATTTAAATTAAGCCGAATCTTATTACAACCACTACTCAGCTCACTCATTTACTTCTCAAAGGCAATGAATGAACCACTGGAAAAATTCCCTAAATACTTTGCCCGCCTCGCCTCCTTCACTCATCCTATTTTACAACGCAATTTTTTAAAGCCAATTAAAATCACACTCTCCTCTTTCTCCCAATTTTTCCCCTGCATTATGATTATTATTATAGCTACTTGTTCCCCCGTACAAAACTTCTCTCTCTTTCTCTGCAACCAACGCATATGTGCACTTGGCGCTGCCTACTACTGTCACCATATATTACCCAAAAGTCTGTGAGAAAACTGAGCTCCACCAAAAAAGTGTATTGCTATATTACTCCATTACCCAGGCTCACAGTCTGCTTTAAACAATTTTTACAAAAATCCGTATGCCTGCACGTCTCCTGCATCTTTTTCATTATTACTTTCGTAGAAAAAATGTAGAACTCCGCCACACGAACTTTCATTATAATAAATTCGTTTCATTCATCTTCTTATGCATCTATATCCGTTGGGCCGTGTGTATCGTCATTCCCGTCATTTCCCCTTATTCATCTCCTTATTATGTTATAATCCATTTCCCCCTTTTCCTTTTTTGATGATCGTTGTTTTGTTGGAGAAGATCATTTTGGTTGAAAACGTGTTGCTTTCTAAATGTTTAAAGTACATGACGTTCCGCTAAACGAAATACATATTGTTTTATGGAGATGCAGAGCAAAAAGGAAAAAATAAGACTTGGTGGATGCCAGCATGCAAAGTGAAGCAGCCAGATCTGAGCACAACTTGATGCAATGCCGAACTGCACTCCTCTACAACTTTAACTGTGTTAGAGAATTCAATTAATTTATCCCAAGAGTCTAATCAAAGCCCCTTTTCATTTATTATGAGAAACGGGCCCGTGTTGTATCATCATCATTCATCCGAAGTGGAATGAAGACCCTACATTTATTGTTATTTTGCTACTGTTGAGATTCGTAGTGCGGAGAGAGGAAAGCACACAAAAAGAGACCACCACCGACACCTTCTCCTCCTCCTTTCTGCTTCCAAAACTGAAAACCTTTCGATTTTCAGAATTTACAACAAAAAGGAGACAACCCGGTCTTTTCAGATGAACAAGTGAAGTTTGAGTTTAGCTTGAACTGCCGTGTTCCTGTTGATCAGCTTTTGCGCTGCCACTTTGCCAAGCTCTGTTCGTTCTGCCCTGCCTGCTTTTGGCTGAATGCCTACCCGGCTTTCCTCCTTTTACTGGTTCATCCAACCTCCTTCTCCAACCAAATGAAGACAATAAATTATCTTCGTCACATGTCTTGTAGCACAAATCAGTAACCACTTCCCTACCACCGTCATGATCAACAACTTCACGGCAACTTGTAGCTTTTACCGTTGCACTTTTTATTTCGCTTGATAAGTGGCCAGACAAAAATACGCAGGTTGGAACTACAATTGTCGAAGGTGGACAACAATACGAACAATATTTTAATTTTTTAATAAATAAAAAAAGCTATTAAAGTAATAACTCGCCTTCCCTTTGTCATGTCACACTGAGGGAAACGCTCATTTCTCATTTTAATTACAAACAATGAAAGCAATTGAGCAAGAGAAAGGAAGTTGAAAAACGCTAAAAAATTTGCACAATAGCCACAATTGTCCTTTTATACACTGATTTGTAACCAAAGACCTTGTGGACTAAAAGGTAGGTGTAACGTTTTGAATTTTTATTTTTTGACGTAACGTGTTTTTATCAAAGCTATTGTGAACATATTTTTCGCATATATCATCTTTTACTAGCTCTTCAACTGCCGACTCAATGTCGTCATCGTCATTATTCGCTGGCAAATGCTTTTCAGCTCGCAGCCTGGTCACCATCAGAAGAAGAAGAAGCCAAGAGATGACGAGACAGAAGACCACCTCACTGTCACTAGTTTATCATTTTGCCTTCAAGAAATACAATGAAGAGTGTATTACTCGCAATTTTTATATGCCACCCGCATGTGTCGTGCTTGCTACTACTGTGGTGGTGTAAGAATAATACCTCTTTTAGAAGTGCTGCAATATCATCTTCCCAACTCGTCATGTCATTAGAATGCACGAAATTTTTCATAAAGATCACAAAGAGCAGAGGACAAAATCTGCTGTTGTCCTTTTCATTAAAATGCGGTTGTCCAACGTTTATCAGTGTAGAGTGTTTGCAAGTAGGTAGGTATGTTGTAGATTACCTACCTGTTCAAGCACACAAGTGTCTAAAGATAACCCCTATTAAATAGATACCCACCACCATGAGATGCATACCACCAAGCGGCATCGTATCTTCTGACTGCAGCTTCTTCTTACTGCTGTTGTAAACGATGCATGGCAAAAAAGTGGATTTATTACCCCTCAGTTTCATTTTGGCAGTTGGCTGACGTTACGCAAAAATTTAAGAAATTTTCATAGGGGAGAAAAGAATTTTGTTTTGCATGGCCATACAAATGTTTCGTTCGTACTTGAGAGAAGTGGCAGGCAGCGAGCAGACTCTCGAAAGAACGTCTCTCTCTTGAGCGTAACTGTGTACGTGGACACTCTCTACATCTCTTCAAAATGCTGTGATATTCTTGGATAAAAATTCACTTGATAAATCAGTTTCTTTCTTTTCTAGTTTCTTCAGCAGATATAACCTTCCTTTTAAATTAACTATGTAGATACATTCAATTCAAACATCTCCAATTCACCCAGAGATACAAAAATTGCTTGTAGGTAGTTCGCAGTCTTTTGCAGTAATGGATACATTCATTCCGTTGGATGTGAAGAGGTACCCTAGAAAACCTGTTGGGCCATCATACTTTTTTCCTTGTTATTATTTATTTATCTCCACGAAACAACCAGAAATGAACCGTCCATCCAATTCATCCACAATAACGAAGCAAAGGACACATCACGGTGCTTATTGTGCTCTTCATCATCATCTTCTTCATCAGCAACGGAGAGTCCTCTCAGCAGAAGTTGGTTAAAGAAAACTTAACTTCTTTTCAATTTACGCTTCTCTAAAACATAATACCACACTTGAGAAAAAACACATTTGAAAAAGTCAACTCGAAATTTTTTCGAAGCTCAATTAGCGTGATAGTCAAACTAGTGGCTACTGATTACCAGCCACAATCAATACATAAGCAATACGCATGCAGCAGAACTGATTATAACCAAGCGTCTCCGTGTCAAAAATTGCAAACTTTGTTGCTGAGTTGAGTGTTTCATACTACTGACCATTTATGAAACTTGAACTAACCAAAGTCATATCTGCTGGCTCTCGATTATACATCTACAAGCTTCAAAGCAGAATGAAGTTGATGCTGATAAGATGAGGATGATGAGCCAGAATGAAGACTAGTCAGAGAAAGTTGTACTTGTCCTCTATTGTTTGTGTTGACAAAAATTATTCAAGAAAGCGAGTGCTTTTTTGAAAAGGGCGAAAAAAGGCTTTTAGTTGTGATGTTGCCAACCAAATCAAGTCAGCTATAAGAAAAATCGAGGAAGTTTTATAAAGAGACAAAGACATCAAGACAAGCTAGGAAGTCTGCTGTAATTTTTGGAAAATCCATAGAGCACACTTGGAATTTACTTTGATCATGTAACGAAATATGCAGCACGCCACCCTCCGCAGAAAATGGGCATGGCTCGATCTTGTTTGCCATTAAAAGTATTATTTTATTTGTTGCTACTAGAACTACTAAATACATCATTGAAAACATATCGCTGTGAACAATGTTAGCTGTAGACATTTACATTGCCCCTGTCCATCCCTTCTCTTAGTCTTTATCACGAAAATCGTAGATTTTTAGGAGTTGTATTAATCATGCATATTATATTGGAGACAACAATGACAACCCTCCTCACAATGACTCCAAGTATTTTTTGCGTACCCCGTAAACTAAAGAAATAAAATATAGAAATTGAGCAAAGTGGTACGTTACTTCTTTATTATTAAGAATGGAAAGGGAGTAAAGAGAAAGAGAGCCAAAGCAATTGGCTCCATTATAAATGTGAATTACCCACATGGTAAATACCAGTTGTATGAGCAAGGCAAAAGGTGAGTTCACATTTTTTCTCTGTGGCAGGTACGAGCTTAAATCCTGTCAAAAATCTCGCGACTTGCAATATATCTTGAGTGAAAAAAGAAAAAAAGGTTTGTTATTGAAAAATATGTGTGTAAAATATGAAGGACAACGATGTGAATTTTTTCATTATTCTTGGGAGACTTGACAAATCTCTAATTTCAACTCACAGATAGATGGGCTTATAACATGACCAATCAAATAAAGCTAACAGGTAAATACTTGCATAGGTATATAAGCAAGAAATAGTTGGGTTTGTGAGGGTAAATAAAATAAAATGTGTAAATCCTCTTTTAAAAAAATTGTGAGGTCTCAAGTGGCCCATATTGTCCACATCCGCAAACGGTAATGATGCAACGCAAACTAATAAATGTGATAGATAACTTGTAAGAAGACAGCGAGAAAAATTGAAACTCGGGGGTTTTCGAGAGGAATTCGCAGAGAAAATTTAGGATTGGGTTCACATTGGAAAACAATGCTTTTCGAAAAATATAAGAGGAACAATTTACCTACAAGCGAATACAAAAGCATCAAGAAGACATTATTATTACTTTCCTAAAAGTATGAGGGCTCGGCTTTGGCAGTAGACGTAAAAATATAAGCACGTAGCCAAAGTCTGCAACACCACAGCTTTTCCATTGCCACTACTACGGACAAGTCAAAGCAATATGCCAGGCTGACAGGCTTAAGGGCGATATATTATAATGGGCAAACGAAACAGCCCATTATAGGCCATACAACTCCTAATAAATTATCGTAATAAAATTTCCCACCACAGAAAACAACCACGTATAATAAACTGCATAACTTAGAGCTCGCGGTATGCAATCAGTATCAGTAAAGTATGCACACAATAATATCTCTCCAGAATGTGTAAATTATCAAGCAGACTGACCACCACCACTTCCTTTTTCTACAGTGAGACATTGAGGAAACTCAACAATAGCGGAAAGCCACCAATTTTGTTTTCACTTTTTTTGTTTGCGATGCGGACTCTGGTCACATAATATTTCATTATGGTCACCTATCGGAGAAAGAAGGTTAGGCGAACAACGCGGAAAACCAACAAAAATGTCTTTATACAAAGTGAAACGAGAACCCAAAGTCGGGAATAATTCTCTTTGTCCCCTTTTTGGACACTGTTGCGCTTTATGTACATGTAATAATACCGTGTAATAATAATAGCATCATTCTTTTATAACAAATGCGATAGTTTGAAGTTACACGGTCAGTGACTTATGGGCATTGCTCTAACTTTACACATTTTGCTCTCCGAAAAGCTATATACATTTAGCGGGCAGGAGGAACCAGAGAGCACAGGACAAGTAACAGATGATCGGTTACGGATTGCCGGACACTACATAATAATGATAAGAGTAAAGCAGTAATAACATAAGATTATTGCCCGACCGACTGGACCGAATCGTCTTGTATTTGGGGAGAAACGCAGGGGGCAATCAAGTCAGAAGGGTGCTAAATAAATGATCCGATTCCAAGATCTGAATTGCTTGATACAAAGTCGACAATAGTGGATGAATGGGTGACTTTTTTTATAGAATGCGAGTATACCATTTTCGAAGCAAATAAAATTTTATGTATGGAAGGTATAAAGATTAGGAATGAAAGAATTTTTTTGCCCCCTTTGCCTTCATAGAAATTGAAAAGTTACTGCTCACTCAAGAGTAACACGATAGAGTTATTATTTTCTTCAAATATTGTGTAAAAGTCGCTGTCTTTTTATGAAAAAATAAGATTTTAATGAGCGGAGAATAACGGTCAGTTTATTCCGGGCCTTCCATATAGTGCCAAAAGCGATGACAGAAAGGAGGAGGAGAGGAAGGAAGGAAAATAGTAATGTTATACCCGATGAACTTTGTAGCTTCTCGATTGAATTTTATTGCCTTTTTTCTATATACCGTCATCGCGGACTTGTCAGGATGCCTCTATGTAGGCTTTTGCTGATGGACATTTGAGGTGGGAAAGGTCCTGCCCCAAAGATAAACTTTTCATCCGGATCCGGATGCAATATACATAATATAATACAGCAAGAGCGGTGCTGCTGACACATGTGGGAAAAAATGAGATGGACCTTCTCCGCGAAGCGATCATTGTCTTTCATCCATACAAAAATACTTGTTGCTCTTGTTGTTGCTGAAGTTTTTGGGAATGCAAAGTAAAAGATCGTGAATCCTGAACAAAATGAAGAATTCCAGCAGATGTAAGATATCTCAAGGTAATAATAACCCGGTTTGTACTCGACGAACTGGTGTCCTATTCGTATCTTAATTAAATGCTAATGTCCCCCATCTACATTCATGCATTTTGTAATTTGTCTGCTGCAATATAATCAGCCAGTTTGCACTTGAGAAAATATTGAGATAACAGCAGAAGAACAACGTTTTGCAGTTTAAAAGGACAAGTTGAAACTATTTTTTAAAGATTTTCTGATTAGCCCAACAAAGAGTTTGAAAAAAAATCCATTGAATGGTTCAACTACTACAGATAAATAAATAATTGCACTTTACTATTATGCCTCTTAAGGAAACTAAATGAAGCCTATTCTCTCTCTCTCTAAAGAAGTTAATTAATTATGGCATTCGATTTTTTTAAGCAGAGAAACTTGTCACGTCGCATCATCCAAGAAGCATCATAATTTCCCATTTTATCTCTTGTACTTTACACTCTTTGCTAGTAGTGAGTTGCTGTTGTTGATGAGATGACGATTATTGCTGTTGTTCTCATTCATTCTACCAACCCAACCGCGTTTTCCCGATCATTACAATTCACTCATCATTAGAATCATCACGATGACCAGCTTTAGAACGCGAAGGAACAGCAGATGTACAATAACTCGGAGTTGTAGAACAGCGTATTAAACATCATCGTAGAGCAGCAGGAGCCATAATCGTAAAAATCGGAGACATTCAACTAATGGCTGTCTTATTCTTCAAATCGTTGACAATATAGAAACGCGCCAAAGAGTTAATCATACATATGGAAAACGACACGACGACACAGACCCTTAGCTACTATAGATTTGGTCTGGCAGCTCAGAAGTGATGGACGATGATGCTTGACCATTCATCAGGTCATCCATAACCATTTCAGCAAATAATATTATCCCAGTCAGGAATGAAGTGCCAGTAACATAAAGTAATAATAATATGAATTAATGCAAAGAAAGTCGTTTCGAGTCTTCGGTTGTTGTGTAATTGCTATGTAGTCATGTATCAGGTTACTTTAGTTCTTGTCAGTGGTTTTTATTGCTTCAAAGTAATTCATGTCTGAGTCCAATTCAAGTCCGCCGTGGTGTCAGTGCTTTTCTGTTTGATTGTACTCTTTGCTTGTTTGTTTTGATTATCTGGCAGAACGAAGAGAAAACACGGAATGGTCTCTTTTTCTCCGTTTTGTGAGAAAAATCATAATTACTTTCTTTCCCCTGCGTTTCAAGCAAAAATCGTTGTTTGTAGCTAAACACACAGAAATCTATTGTGCACAACGTAAAAATAATTGGCATTATCATATACATGTTAGTTACTTTTTAATGGTAATTGGTAGTGCTGGTGGTTATCATCTTCTCTCAGATTGATGCTGATTTAGGTAAATTCTGCATTGTGGCAGCGATATCCCAGTGCAGGTTCCTAACAGAGCCAAATCTTAACTACATGAATGCAAGCTACTACATTATTATTAGCAATAATGATAATGATTCCTCCTGAAGTTGGTAATAGCAGTATTTTTACTGTGTTGATAATGATGATACTGATGAGAAACAAAGTTGAATGCAAACGAAACGCAAGAGAAGCAATAATATTAGCCACTAATGCAGCAACTAGTGGTCACAAACAAAAAACTATCCGATGTTTGACTATTTTAACGTTATTATTAGCAATACTATGCTATAGCTATAAAGCTGCTGTAATTATTATACTTTAGCTTTTCCTATAGCTTGAACAACCACAAATATCTACTAATATCTCTGTTCTACACTTGTTGTTTATCGTAAGTAATAGCTGAAGTAGTTAATAAAAAAGTTTACATCAATAAATAAATAGCTGTGTCAGTTGCAGTAGTAGCAGCATTAAAACCACCACCAGTGCCGCTTGATGAATTCACTGGCAGTTTTCTCCGTCTTTCTCATTCTCATGCTTTGATGATGAGGAAAGAAAAAAGGCTAATCACTTCATTCTTCTTGAATGGCTCTGCTTGAGAATGTGGTGGATTTTAGGAAAAACGAAAAGCTTTTAGTGTTTACGATTATCAGTTGATCCACAGTTTCTTACATTTTCTTTCAAAACTCCTCCAATCATTACCAAACTTCTCCTTTCCCACTTTTCTTCTTTTGCCAAAAAATATATTCAATTTTGTGGTAATAATATTCATTGAGAATGTTTTATTATTATTATCGGTAGTATGACGAAGCTCGAGCATCCATCCAAACACTGCTGCTGCAATTTATGTCGGTGTGCTGCGTATTAACCTGTATTCTATATTATTACGTTTTGTAAAGATCATATGAAAGAAACCTGAGCTCTGAAGAAGATCTGAAGTTTCTGCCACTAAATCTTCGCCTTTCTTTCTTCGTCTTCTTCTTATGCAGCTGAAGAGATGCAGAGAGGGAGAGAGAGAAATATAAAAAAATAAAAAAGAGTGAGAGTGAACACAGGTAGCTGAGAAATTTGAATTTTTAATCAGGCACTAGGCATGGAGACGTTCAATATCGTAATAAAAAACTTGTACTTTTGCTTGTGAGCATGAGCTACATATTAATGGGGAGTTTTTTATTCAAAAAGAAGTTGCCTTTTTCTTCTTTCGCTCACTTGCCCGTTCGTCAGACCGTCCGTCCATCTACGTGTCCATCCATCTGTATAAAGTACGCTTACCTACATACGGACAGTCAGCTACAAGAGAAGAGCAGTTGCAATGTCCATCATCATCACCATTCACTCAGTGGACGGAGAGAAGCTATAAAGTGTACAATGTTATGCATATGTTGTGTGTGCGTTGTAATAACCTTTCATCTTATTATATAATGATTTTTCTCTTTCTTTTCACAGATAAAAAATTACCTACGTACAGACTTTGTAGACGTGCACAACAAAACCGAAGATCTACAAGAGGAATGCTGTTGATATTGACGTAATTCTGCATCTTGTGGCTGGTAGGGCCACAGTAGCTGATTTGTCCATTTTTTATTTTTGTAAAAAAAAGTTTTTTTCCTCAGAAACTGACTTTCCAGTAGCTGTTGTAAATATGAATTTCAATGATGATGAGCACCAAAGCTGCTAGTTTTACATAAAATAATGTGAATGGATGGACAGTTGATATCTCCGGTCGGTTGTGTATACAAACACATTAATAATATCTCTAAGAATCAAGAAAAGATCTATGGCACAGCAGCCAGTAAAAACAATAATCATCATAGGTAATAATAACCTTGTGCATGCGAGTTTCTGTTTCTATCATTTCTAAAGACTTTCTTTGGTTCTGCTCACTCACACATGGACACATGGAAATTTTTTATTAATAGAGCGATGTGAGTAGATATTTTTGTGACTAGGCTTCAAGGCAAAATCTACTAGCTCTGCTGTCCGATGAGAGTTTGACTGGTGAAGTGCGATCGTTTTGGATGCTGTTTCATGTACATAGTCGTGCCGTGGTCATCCTTATAATCAAAAGACCTTTCATCTTCCATCTCTCGCTTCTTACGCGATCTGGGTTTTGGGTTGCCCCTCTTTTTGGTCAGTTGTTCTTGTGAAAGAGAACGATCGACAACAGGTTGAAGACTGATGCAAGAGTCGTCGTCATTTCGAAGTGTAAGATGTAAAAATGAATACGTGAATAAGTAGAACTACGTGTTCTGTGGAAATATTCGTTTCGTCTAGGCTGAATGTACAATTATTATTAGCGTAACTGGTAATTCTGTTCGAATGCTTATGTACGAGCGTAGAAAGGTGAGTTTGGGAAGAGTCAGGAAAGAATGAGATGAAAATGAATCGACTGGGTGAGTGAGTGCTCTTGAAGGGCCAGTCAGTCAAACAGAGCAGAACATGGCACCCTCGAGGCAAAATATAGGGTTCCATTTGACTCAAGTGCTTCTGGACAAGTTTTAATGAACTTGTGTTAAGTGAAAGAGTAAAGAAAAAATGCTCTTGGGTCATTCCAGGTTAAGAACCGTTGACGAAGTACACGTTTCTCTTGATGATCGTAATGATGACGATGATGGGAATCATGTTGATGATGATACTGATGAAAATGATGAAATGTTTAGTATACTTAGGGACAAAGTATCTTTTTATTATTAACAAAAATTGAAACAAAAGAATTTTTAAAATAGGTGAGTTTAAATCGGAGTAGTTCTTGCCCATCATCAACTAACTACAATGAACAATTTCTTTATTCGTGTTCCGACTTAAGTAAAAGTGCTTTACGTAACAACAGTTACACATGCAGGCTAAAACTGTTAAAAACTGTTAAAAAGTTTGTTGAGAAGAAGACTGGTGCAGTGAGTCAGACTTAGAATAAAGTGGGAAATCTGTGTTTTAATGAGTGCATTGTGTGAAGGAACGCGGTCTAGCTTGTTTCAATTGTACAGCGAGGAAAGGAAAGTAGTAAAAACGCTTTCAAGATAAAACATGAAATGTGTAAGAAAGCTGTAAAAAAGAGTAAAAAGATGTAAAAAGAAAAAGATATGAATGAGATGTGATATGATAATGGTCTGCTGCAACAAATACACGTTGATCTTTCTTTTTCTGAGCGTACCCTATTTGCCGCGGTGTATAAAAGTAAAAACATTTAATGCATATCATTATTATTATTACGATGCACCTGACAATGAAAATGGGAACGGCAATGCTTTTTCATCTTTGGTCGAAAGTGACTTTTTGAAAAAATCATAAACTGTTATGGTTTTTGGTTGTAGGGAATTTAGAGAATTTTAGTTTGTAGTAGTGTGACCTGACTTACTCAGAAAGGATTGTGTCTGCAGCTTCATGCACGCACTTCGGATTATCCCATGGTACCAACTATTAACCAACCAACAAAAACAACAAGTAGGGTTGTACGCAGTGGAACAAATTTTAATTAAAAAATGAGAACCCCTTTGGACATGCATGCACACGCAGAAGCCCAATGTGATTAAAAGCTCCTATCGCAGTAATTTCCGTGTTAATTAGGACACGTGAATACACGTGACTGGATATGTCATCTTGGAGAAGCAAGAGTGACAGGTAGGTGTGTACACTCTATTCAGAGATAATGTAATAAAATAATAGAGAAACAGAAGAGCGCCACTTCGTGCACAATGGTTCCCTCCGCAGAAAATTTAGAATTGCGTATGCATAATATCAACTATGTTCTCTTTTGTGAAAAGGGGAAGCACATTATTAATATGCACCTATTAACTCTGCGGTGTGATAGAGTGACTCACGCACTCTCAGCGAGAAAAGAAGTATTGCCTGAATTGTGACACCAACAAGACAATCTTGACCTAATCACGATCCTATCACAGAAAAATGCCTTTTCAGTAAGAATTAAATTCTGCCGTCAGCCACTTAAGCAGCCAAATCACAATAAACTGTGACCTTATTTTCATTTAGTTTTTTAATGGAGATTCTGGCTGTAAGCATTTAAAAAATAATCATTTTTTCTCACGTCGTTTTGCTTTTCTTTCTTCTTTGGATTTAGCATTACCTAGTAGTGTCAGACACACGTCGCAATAATATCGCCACCAAAGGCACTTTCTCCAATCCGACTTGAATGACGCCGTAGAAAAACAAAAAAAGAATTGCAGAGCACATCCAACATCACATCAGCATCTCAGCTATCAAGCCCTGGAGAGTCACGTGACTGCATCAATAAATCAAAAGAGCAAAAACTGAAAAGATCTATGTGAAAAATCCTAAAATAAACAGAGTGGGATTACTCACTCAATGTACCAGTGGACCATTCCAGATCACGATCAAGTGAGATGAAAAGGCGTTCTCTGATTTTTTCGACAGCTATAACACCAAACTCGCCACTTTCAGTCAAATTCTCGATATACTTCATATTTCTATGAATGAAGACTGCGTATTTCGTATAAAAATCATTGTTTAGTTGTTGTAGCTTTCTATCCATTGCTTTTAGTTATTCTATATTTAGGAAAAAAATCTTCGTCCCCTCCACTCAAAATGATGCTGGAATGACAATAAAACATCATAAGCACAAAAAAGACAACTTCGTGTACTTTACGCTTTTACTACTCTCCAGTCTTCCCTTTCCTTGTGATTTTTCGTTTTTCATGAGAAATGTAGAAAAATGGACCTCAGCAAGTTGGCAGAATCACGTACACATCGCGTCAAAAACTCTGTGAGTAGCGTAAAACGTAACACGTATTTATCGCAAATATAAATATCATCATGAAGGTAAGCTTAGAAACTCTTCCTTTATTTTCTCCCACTGTCCATTTTACACTTTTTCAGTCTGATTCAGAATTGTATCACTAACGTCATCATCATCATGTAACATAAAACTCATCATCCTGTCTCTGATGACGAAGGCATATTCCGATTCAGAAATTCTGGGTGAAAAACTTGACAAACGAACTGATGTCAGAGAAAATCCGGGAGTAAAAACAGGATCATTTCAAGTTTCCGTTTTTCGTGATCACAGTGACTACGTTGATGATAATCGAAAGTGATATGTATCCGGCTAATATAACACCGGCATTGGCATTGTTGTCAAAGTACTGGTTCCCTCGAAAGCGCACGCACATGCACACGACACCACGGCCGCGTAATGTTTATATTGGATAGCGCATTGGAAGCTCTCTGATGCAACACTGTACTTTTTTATCCTCATGGGATCATTAGAATTTCCTCGTCATGTGCTTCATCATGGTGCGGTGGTAAGTAGCCGGGTCAGCGTTGCTGGATTTTTTTCTGGGGAAAATATTTCGACGTCACCCCAATCACATATTTTTTGCGTTTTTCCTTTATTACTTTATTCTCTCCTCCGACTCTGACTGCCTTTCGATTCCCTTCATCATAATAATCATTATATGAAATATTGATACAAAACAATGTACAAAAGTCAATACCAGCACTGCTCACTCACGTGTCATCTGAAGGCTTTTTCCCAACAACAATAAAAATGTTTTTGTCACTGTAACTGCTACAGCTTACGTCGTTATTGCCATTGCCATACTAACTCCGGTGAAATGTGTCCTACGTCTCTTCATGAAGATTGGGGATCATCCTATTTTTTAGTGGCATGGGTTAGTTTAGTTAGCCGGTTATCGACGGGTCAAATGGTGTTTTGTATATGCATTGTCTGGGTACAGCACGTACCCAGGCCCGAATATCTGGGAATTGCATCCCATGCAGGATGCTTTTCATTAATGAACAGAGGAATAACAAAAAGTGTTTGTGTGCATTACTTTGTGTTTTTGTGTACAATGAGATGATACGGAAGATGAAGTTCCGGATATTCCTCAAACGCGTCATTGACATAAGCAGGGATAGGCAAGTATTACTCTTGTTATACATAACCCTATGTAATAATTTTTTATCATTTATATTGATTTATCCGATTCTTCTCTACACGGGACAATTCATGAATTTTTTGTCTCTTGTTCCAATTGTCCGGAGTCCGGACCTAATAAAGGGGAACTAAAACGTACGAAATATATAATAATATTGTGTAAGAGTCTTGCAATTGTGTCGATTCGGGATCATTGTAGTAAACAAACTTTGGTGTTGATAAATATGAACTAAGTCACGTCAAGTTACACGTATACTCTGCGCATTATAATGTATTCAATGGATTTTTTGTGTTTTATTTTAGGGTTCATTTGTGTGCATTGTCCTCTTTGTAAGCAGAAGCACCGAAAACCGGTAGTGATGAGTTATGAAACTCGGATGTAGGATTATTCATCAAGAAAGCAGGCGGGGAAGTCGGTGATGCACTGCCGACATTCGACATCTTTGCACTACACAGTGCGTTATTTATATTCAATGTGTACACAAAGGGGCATACATTTCGCATAGGTTTCGGATTTTACAAGTAAAAACGATATTACATCTTTATTAGGTGGCAAGTCTGAGTTTTCTACATTTTATTGTGGTTGATTTTATGGTAAAATGTAGA
Organism: Cyphoderus albinus; assembly: GCA_021029165.1. Classification (NCBI taxonomy): domain Eukaryota; kingdom Metazoa; phylum Arthropoda; class Collembola; order Entomobryomorpha; family Paronellidae; genus Cyphoderus; species Cyphoderus albinus. The sequence continues at coordinate 34,734 of VYYJ01000570.1, forward strand.
TTTTGTTATTTATTTACACACAGAGAGAGAATTCTCTCCACTTTACAATATCACGTCCTTGCTGATATCAGTTCATTAAGGGCTGCATCTTCCTCATGTTTCCCTATCTTTGGCCATCTTTCAAAGAATCAGTGTGAACACGTCTGTGAAATGTGCATCTGTAACATCATAAAATTATGTTCAATCCGAGACTACACGGAGCTGACGCTTTTATCAAAAAAATCTTTTCACTCTGAGTCCGTGTCTCGGGAAAGTTGCTCTTGCTCCTGGCATCACAGAGCCATTAAAACAAGATTTTTTACGATTTCTTATTTTCTTATTAACGCTTCCAGGCATTTTGTTTACAGTATTTTTCAGTTAGAAAATAATAATAATAGTAATCCATCCAATAAAAATTGTAATGAAAAATGATTTCTGATATGAATAATACACAATCTATTTTTAAGAGGAAGGTAACATGACGGTAATTAATATAATTCTCTTATAATTAATGACTAGATTGTATACGAGTACATAAATATACAATTACAGGACGATAATAAGAGAAACGTAAAAATAGCACTGCGCTTTTTATTTTTGATCTGTTCACTTATGAAAACAACAATAATATTAATATGTAATGTACATTTATTTTTCTATTGCTTCAGACAAAAAATGTTGTTCCTTCAAGATAAACTGTAGTGAAAGAGCTTTTTTTATTGTGAATATCCCAGAATTCCTACTCACTTTTACCACTTCCTTTCGCAATCAAAACGTCAAAATTCGCTAGTGATCCCATTATTTTCCCTCTCCCCGGAGGCAAACAAAGTAATGCACAATTGCACACCTTATCCAACACACAACGGTCTTCCCTTGATATTGATGTTAACCCTTTTCCTGTTATTATTATTACAACAATTCCAATTAATATTTTTTCGATTTTTAAAAAAGAAACAAGCCGATTTTTCTTTCCCTTGTTAATAATGGTGGTACACATTTTTTTGTCAAGAATAAAAAAATCCAGAGAAAGAAAAAACAAGCAATGTGGCTTACTTGACTGTTTCACGCAATGTGTTACAAATTATGCTCTAACTCGGTTTTAAAAAATACCATTTTTCGTGTGCAGTTACCATTTGAGTGAGCAATGTATAAAATATGAAGTGGTAGTATTAATGATAGTTCAGACAGACAGAGTATCTAATCTGGAAATAAGCTGAAAGGGCTTGGAGCGGTTTCGTACCTCGTACTCTGTTGTTCCTTTCGGACGGACAACTACATCAAATAATAAATGATTTCGAAAATAAAAAAGCAAAGTGTGTTTTGATCAATTTGCGATATCAGCGTTTAAAGTTGCAATTACTTCTTTCGAGATAGACAGATAGAATGGATATGAGTCGAGGTTCTCTTTGATACGCTCCTTTATACGGCCATTTACTACCTCAAAAAATTTCTTTTTGCTCACTATCCGGAAACTGCCACATAAATCTTTTCATTACACAACCAGTTTGCGTTTTTGCTGATTTCTTTGGAAGATATCAAACGTCGAGGGTTGGAGTGAACAAGATAGAGGGAGGACGGACGCCTTCTTATGTTTCTGTAAACTGTAAAATAGAGCTCGTTCTCTATCTCTTCGATTATTTGGGCGCAACAGCTCGCACATATGCACAACTTGCACACATGTCTTGAAAATAATAAAATAAAACTGGATGTACTCAACTCACATGTCCACACACATATTATTGTTGTGTTGATTTTTTTCGATGTGTGGGAGATTACACATCTCACACACAAGAGAACACAAAGCTACATATTTATTTACCTATCTAGCTTAATCTAAATTTTTAATGCGGCTGACAAACGGAAAGTGAAACGAAGGGTGAGCATAAGTCAATATGTAGCTGAAGACAGGTGGCTTAATTGAGATGAAATGGGGAGGGCAAAGAAAAAATGCAGTAGCTACAATGGATCGGAAGAGGACATCTTGTAAAAAATCTATCAAGATAATATAGGTATAATGCTGGTTATCAAACTGTAAATAAAAATATTAAAATTGTACACAAACAAAGAAAGAATCTATCTTATCCTAACATCAAGTTTTTGACGTTTGTTTTTTTAATTTAAAACTTTTTTACACATTTTTGATACACATAATTTGCAAGAACAAGAGTCGTTCATTTGCAATTTGAGTTGTGGCATTTCTTATGGCGGACGGTAGGGTGTGTGCACCAAGGATAAGATAAATGAGCAATCTGCCTTAACTGCTTGCAAACATTCATTCGCAATCTTTCCAATTCATGATAAAGAGAAACAGTTTTTCTTCCTCTGTGGAGTCGTGAACGGGTTGGCAAAATGAAAAATAGGAAACTATTATGAAGTAGGCAACCGTGGGTAATTTCATTATTTTTTGTGTGAATAATATAAAAGGATACCTGCATAATATCTACTACATACCTATTATTACCACAGAGCAATAATGTTTTTGTTAAGATAAGTAGAGTCGAATCGTGTTCTGGGCATTCGCATTAGCCAGCAACATGAGGCTGAGATGTTGAATGTTGTACTTGTTTCTTTCAAATGATATAATGATGTTGCTTCTTTCTGATGATGATATCTTCACTAATATAACATGATTTCTCTCGGCTACCGGGCATTCCTTGCTCAACGATCAACCTTTCCAGTTCATAGTTGTTTTGAAGAAAAGAAAATGGAAAAATCGTGAGCAAAGAATAAGAAAATACAAGACAATTGATTACTTGCACTCCTCTCTATATTTTTATAATTCATAAATTAGCTTTGGCAGACAAGATGGAGAGAATGTCGATGGGGATGAATGCAAGGAATTACTTGCTCTTTTGCTATAAATACAAGATAAATTAATCTGCTGCTAGATTTTATAGTGGCACTTTGGATTCTTCAACATGCCGTGACTAATTGTTGATCCGACGCGATGTACTTTTTGCTATATCTAATCCAAAACATGCACCCACTTATTCATTTTTAATGCCGGTCTGACAGAATTTTTAAGTTATCGTTATTGTTATAATAATTTTATGTTTTATCAATAATTGTTAAATATTTTGTTTCGGAAGAAAATAATGATTGCGAAATCAATATCTTAAGACAATGATATTATGTCACTATAAAGCAACTTTTTCATCAAACAAAATTTTCTCCTTCCTTTTGTCTATAGTTGTGTTTAGAGTGCCTCAATTCTGGTTGTTTGAGTGAGTGAATGAGTGAATGAATCTTCTTTTACTTTTGCTGTCGTTTTGCATCTTCGTCGTCTGTTCATTTGCATCTTGTAAGGAAAAATATCGATCTTTCTCATTCCAGTCTCCATGTCCTTTTTACTCTGTCATAGCTTGAGTTCACTATAGCCCGCTGTACCTTTAACTGCGTTATGTTTTGGATGCTTTGTATATTCTACCTCCATACCTTCATCTTGTGGGATTTTACTTTTTATAGTTTTCTTTATATCTTATAGTGAAGAAGAGAGAAAGGAAGTTGAGTTTATTTTCCATCCTCTCTTGTGAATATGCATGCCTGCATGCATCCATGCATCCGTAAAAATAAGAAAGGAGTTAGTTGAGCTGTGTTGGTTGTGGTGGAGAGACAAGGAGAAAAGGCACCAGAAGAAGAGCATCGGTCGTGTGAGTGTGTCTTTCATTTCTCTTCTCATAGCCAGTTCCCTTCTTTCTTTTGCTGAGTTGGCTATTTATAAGATACCCAAATATGGCAGCAAACACTAAACTTTTTACTATATTATGGCGATGTTGTTCTCCGCGATCATGCTGATACTGTTGTGATGTTGATGACGGTGAAGAAAAGGGCGAAACCCTCTTGTGAAAGTGAAGAGGAACTTCTCGCTCTCTCTTAACTCAGAGAAGGAATATTATTTCCCCGTGCCTTGTTCACTTGTCTCCTTCGGCCTTGTCGTCGGTTTTCTCTGTGGCTTTCACTACACATATCCATCGCTGTGCGTCCCCGTCTCTATGTAAATGAAATGCATCCAACATTTTTTCTCGAGCAGTCTCACTCTCTCCTGCCTCCTGCATATTTATGTATTCTTCTAACAAACCAAAATAAAAGGAAGGGATAAAAAAGTGGAGATCAGACAAAAATAACAAGAAAGCCTAAAACGGTTTACGGACTGAGAAGAATAACTATAAAACAGGACTGTATAGTTTTCTCGTTTCTCGTAAAAATACTGCAGTAAAATGCATAATATAATATTTCGGATTTACCAGCTAATTTCAGTACTTTTCGATCATGTGAACCAAATAGTGTACACGCCATAACGCAGTTTGCTTGGTTGCGTTAAATTTCCGAAATGTAAGCGAAATGTTAGAACAGGCATATTTAAATATGAAAGCTCTAATATTAAAGGAACATCATTACGGTAAAGCTCCGTTATTGTTTAGATTCTCAGAGTAGTTTGGAGTGAATCTGGGTAGAATATTACGGTGCCGCTGGAATGTGTTGCACGAAAATTCCATCAATGAGAGTGGTGGAAGCGGAAAGGAAGGAACGCTATTAGGGAACGGTTTGTTGAATTGAAGCACACATTTTTGTGGAGTACATAATACTCGAACTTAAGCAGTCTACCAGTGGAGCATTGAGATGCATAGTTTAGCTCAATACTCAAATTTACATTACGTCCTCTTTAAAATGCAGCAAAGTACGTAACGAACATGCGTACGCACATTACTCCAACTCCAAGTACACAGCTCCAAAACCGACTTACTCCCGATGTGAAATTGCGGAAATGCACAAAGCTATTTTGTATGCATGCATTCCAAAGAAAAACTGCGTTTCACTGTAACAGAAGAGAAGCACACATTTTATTCAAAGAGGTCACGACGAGTAGGACAACGACAACGACATTTCAAAAGAAAAGTTTTTTCCCTATCATCAAATAAAGTAAAATACCTTGCTAACATTGCATCGGTTTTGTATATACATAGGTACAATAATAATAAAGTAGCTATTCAAACATGATAGTAACGGAGGTATCAACAAACGCTGGAAAAGAACACATTTTTTTCTTTCGTCGACTTTTTACATATTCTTTGAGTGAACAACTTGACTTCACTGTTCCTTGTTCAATGGTAAAAGGCGCAAAAGGAGAGAAAGGAAAAGGGTTAAAGAAGTGTATAGGAAAAATACAAAAGGGGCTTGAAACCTGTGAAAGCACCAACAGATCATCGTACATTCTTCACTTTCTATAATTCCATGAAAAGTTACAAGCTCTTATTTAGTAAATAAATATTCTCACTATTTCATGTAAGATTTTTATGGCTTAAGCTTCTAGTTTTGCATTATACTCAAGTATACTTTTTACCGCTTCAACTCGTTATCCCTTTTGTGTGTGAGCGGAGGAAGCAAGTGAGCTGTCTTTTTATCTTATTCCTCTCTGATATTCCATTCAAACTGTCTGTTTTTTATTCTTCGTTGCTGGCTCATCGCATCATGCTTTCTTTCTTCTTTCTCTCTCTCTTTCTGCAGAACTGTATGCGTCTTGTTGGTGGTGTGACCTGGAAATTTTTCACTTTAAAGAAACGGGATTTTGACAGGGAACTCTCCCTCAGGGGCTTTCAACTAGACAAGACAGCCGACAGCCGAGGAAAAAAGGATTGGATGGTGGTACAGATACAGATATACGTAGCATGCGGAGTTCTCCGGCACTGTACATCAACAAAGTTGAAATAAGGGAAAATTTTAGTGAAAGAAATATGTAAAGAAAAGGAAAGGGGAAAGCTGTAAAGCCAAAGAGCAAAAACAGGGACCCGTAATGTACTATCATCTGTCTCCTCTTCATCAACACCATAAAAGCGTCTAAAAAGCTGTCGTCCTCCACCGCATTCCTCCTTCTCATCCCTTCCTTGCCTCCTGCCTGCTGCGCCTTGCCTTCATTTATTACTGTATCATCATCACAAGACCGAACACAGAACACATAACATGGGCAAAATAATGTTTCTCTGTTTTAGTTTGATGCATCGCGTCGAAGTTCTCCAACAAGAGGTAAGCGACTTCTTCAAGTCAACGAGACTTCACGTACTTTTATAGAAAATACATAAAATACCTTATAACTACTTTGACTTTAACGGGCTTCACTGACAAGTGAAATTAGATTAACAAACGTGCTACACTCTTCTCACTCGTCTGACAGAAGAACAAAAGAGAAAAAAATTGATGATGATGTTGATGGTGACGGTGGTATAACCCTTTTCATTATACATTTTCTGCTTTGCTCATTCCTTTCTTTCTCTCACACGGAGTCATCGTGTGCATCTTCCTTAGTTTTACACGCTCCCCTTTCCACTTTCAGGCATGTCGTTCTCTCCTTTGATTTCTCGTATCGATGTCAAAAACGTCAACATGGAAAAAGGAAAATTTTAATAAATGCCCATCAGCTTTTTGTACGTTCACTTTTTATCCCGTTTTGTTACTCTTTAAGTTCCATTCCGCGACATTTAATACTTTGACACATTTCAAGTTCCGTGATAAGTCTCTCAGTCTCAGCTATTCTCATTGATCAAATTGGTCACTTCCGGTAATTTCTCCTACATGGCCAATCAATTTCATTATCGATGGTTGGACAGTATTGAAAGTCGCTGCGTATAAAATTTTTACAATATCACAGACTCTAACACGACCGCCAGTTTGGAAGTGTGCGTTAATATCATTCGTTAAGTAATAAAAAATTTCATGTCCCTCGGACCTGGACTACGGGAACGCGTATGGTGTGAGTGTGAACTGCTTATGAGCTTCATTTAAGTTGAACAAACAGAGAAGAGAGAAACGCGTGCACCTCTAAGCGCATCATGACGTTGTCGTCATATTGGTGGAAAACCCGTTGTGACATTAAATTGGTAATACATTTATACCTTCGGCGGAGTAGTGATATATCGAATAGAGGATAGAATAAAAGAACGTGCCCTGGTTGTTGGTTCAGCTTCATCATCGCGTTGCTCCTGTGGTGGAGTAAATGACAAAACAGAAGAAGAGAAAGAGACAGAGAGAGGGGTGCACTTATTGGATTTTGTGGTGAATCGGTTCGCATCCATGAACATTCTTTTCTAGAAATAATGCGTGTGTACACGTTTCGATTTTATGCATAACCCTTCTGCTCCCACCACTCCGTCTGTGCCACTTCTTTTTAACAGCGGTGACATGCATCTTGGCTGGCGACTGCATTCATTTTATAGAGAAAGTCGAGCTCAGATTTGAATATGTATTTTGTTATGCTCTTTCTTGTGTTATGCGCTTTTTCCCTTCCTTCATTTCACATTGCATCCGATTCCGCCTCTTTTTGATCGGTTTTCTCTGTCTCATTCAGTGTGTCACATAAGCTTGCATAATGCGGATGCATGTATTACTTGCACGCATCCATTTAGCGACTCCATTTTACAGTAATAATATCATGATTGAAGCCCACAGAATAAACCCTTTTTCCTTGCTTCATTTTCAATGGATAAATTTAGTCGCTTCGCTCATTCACTCAGTTTTTGTGGTTTATTAGTGGAGAAATTTTTGGTGATGAGGAGAAGGTTGATGATGATGATGAGCTGACGAGATGATTTTGAGGAGTTGTACACATAACTCGGAAATTTTCGATTGGATTTTCACATGAAATTAACAAAATCGAAAGCTCATAGGCAAGGGGAAATTCAAAGTATTTTAGTTGACGAACGGAGGCGTTTAGCAATGTGATAAAGGCTTAAAGTGTCTTACAGCAGATATTATGCACGTTGTAAAAAACAAAGCAAATTCTCTGTGGGACTTTCACAGAGTGACAGCATTACACCAAAGAGCAAAAGAAGGTGCCTTTTACACGTCTCCGTTATATAAAAAGAAAATCAGACATTTTGTTCTTAACAGTAAAAAAGGTTTTATTTTCACTCATTGTTCTTGCTGACAAAATCCTTTAATGGACTCTGACAACCTGATTTCATTTGAGATTTGGGCAACCCTCTATTTAATGCGGAGGAAATTAGAAAATTTCCTTCCTGCTTCGAATCTTATTAAATTGACATCTCTCATTTCAACTTATCCTGCGTTAGCCCAGTGCAGTAGTGCTTTTACTGTATATAAGTTTTTCTTAGAGCATCTAAAAATGGTTCGGAGAAAAATTGGGACACATTTTAAAGTCTGCTACGTCAGTCAATAATCCCAAATTTTTAATCCAATTTTCCCAAACCGCATTGTAACAATTGAAGGGCTGATTGTAACCTGTGTAAAATCTGAAAGATAAAATACATACTTCGCGTTTTGTCCCAAATTACATGTTGTAGATGTTCGATGTATTCACGAACACATGTTCAAGGTTTGTTGGATCAAGCATTGTACAAAATGTAATGTTGCATGCAACTCGGAACGAAAGACCAAATCGACCTGTACCCAGAGATGACATTTATTATTATATGTCATACATGGACAACGTGAGTAAAAAGACAATTAAACCATAAAATATTAAATCCTTTGCGTTTATAATATCATTTCAATCAAAATTACTCGTAGGGCTCACACTACCCCATTATGATTGTACCATTAATGAAACTACCTTCGTATATCTGAGAAACACAAACAAATAATGTACAATGTACCCTGATGGTAATGGAGTCAGGAAAGGATCAATTTGTTGTTAATGTATTGTAGATAAATGACTGTATTTATGGTTATGATTGTTGCTTGTTAGCAATAAAAGCTGTACGCTGAAACCTCCCATATGGACGTATATTTTGGAAGGTGCAGTAGAGAGGGCCTTCAGAATGAAATCTCAGTGGAAGATGACAGTGGTGGCGGCGGCAAAAGTGTGAATAGTCACACATCTGCTCAACTTTTCCTCTTTTGTTCGGAGGACACTAACTTTTATAAAATAGTGTTACTTTCAACAGGAGCTGCAAAGCGGTGCAGTGGCTGGAGCCATGCCACTAATATGAAAATTGCAATGTTGGTCCGTCATCATTACGCGCACATATTATTCATATTTGTAATATTCATTGTGAAATATGACGGAGTATTTGTTTTGTGAAGTACGAAGGCAGCAATGAAAATTTTAAGTAATCCGAAAATCTGCTTGCTCTTAGGTATATCTAGGGACGAAGTGTAATTTTTGACCAAAACATTTAATGGATGGGCGGTGCAGACAGTATTTTGGACGGAGATTTACAGATGACAAATTTTTCTCGCCTTGTTTCGTTCCATTTAACTTCCTTACATTAGTTCTGTGTGCGTGAATTGTGAATGGAGCGGAGGGGAGAGTGCGAAAAAATACAGACGAAATAAAAATCTGGCTGCGGGCTACAAATAAAACAAATGTTGAAATAAAACCAGGAGAAGTGGGGTTACTCACAATACAATGTTGTGCAGTTAAAAAGCAATAGTTACAAAAGGCGTCGAAACGCTTGGGTTAGAGGCTTTCGATAAATCGTGTCCCTTACCGTGCCATGTGTGGATTTCCAGACTCTGCTTCTTGTGTGTAGGACAAAGGAGACAAATGATTAAAGTTGAAATATATTAATTTGACTTATTTACAGGGCAAAGGACCCTTTTACAATAAAATTCTTCCATTCTTTATCTCGGTGTTTGAGAGTAGACGGAAGCATGCAGCTCAATGTGACATAAAGAACGCTTGGGTGCACTGTAAGTAAGAGCGCATCTCCAATTGCCCTTGCATCATTCAGATTTTGTTATTTATAATGCAACAACTCACAAGAGTTCAGGTTGTACTGTCTACTTTAATTCATCATTTACAAATGAATAAATATTGTGTTTGCACGTTGAATTATAAAAGCTGGCTAGCAGGAGACTACTTTAGTTGTACTTGTTGACCAATTTCAGGTTCACTGGACCATAATGCAAGTGTTAGGTACAATTATCATAATTCATCCATTCATTTCATTTATTTTAAAACTATCAACCCGGCATTATGGATCCAGACATTCATACCTTGAGTATCATTATCAATTAAATAGGGCGGAAATAAGATAAAAAATTGAATCTTGCTATAGAATGGAATTTGTATCAGATTTTGTTCAAAAATTTTTAGGGATGCATTTGTGAATTAACTGAACTAGTTTCGGTCGACTGAGCTGAGAAGATATTACGGTTGTTGATTCGGATTTAATTTAGTCAAGGCTGAAACAAATGAGACAGAAACAAGTGGACACTTGAGACTCACGTTTTTTGAAATAACAATAAAATAATGAACACTTCCAAATAATTTAATTTCGATAGGTATCAACGAAATAATTTAGAATACAGTGATGCCAAACGGTGTAAAGGGTCTTTAGGTTAACTTGTGTTAACAATCGTTGAATAACAAAGTAAAAAAATTAGACATTTCACTGAGCATGTATGCTAAGAGTCTCTTAATAGAAAACAGTTGCAAAAGCTATTCACGATTAGATACCCGTATTGCGTCACAGACCTTTGTGTCTTCAGGTCACAAAAAAAATTATAAGCACTCAACGGTCTTTTTTTCTCTCCTTATTCACCGAAATATTTCCACTTCATCTGACCATTAAACACAAGTGCTGGAGGAGTGATAAATAGTATTAATAAGTTCAGCTGTAAAAAGAAAAAGAAAATACCAAAAAATGTTATTTCTGAAAAAAAATGCCAGCAAACTTCAAAAATAAAATCAACTGTTTTACAATAGTTTTGACCCAAGTCCGTTTACTCTTTTAACTTGTTTAACTAAACTAAACTAAACTAACTAAACTTGTCTAAAAGTAACTTGTTTCGCTAGTGAGAATCAATGGATATTATATTATGCTTATACTGCTAGTAAAAACAATAAAGACGGGAAATAAAATAAAAACGATGAAAAATATTTGTTTCAGCACATTTCACGAAAATTGTCCTTTTGCATTTAAAACATCTCGTGAATCAGTGTCCGAAAGTTTTATATTTGTGGATTCACACAAGTCAAGCGCTCACTTCGTCACATCATGTCCGCCGTACGTCGTATCCATAAAGTATTTCCATTCATTGCATTTCAACATCTTCGCTAGATATCCACTAATCTATTCATCTTTATCTCCTAATATGTTCACAAATTTTGCAGCATAATGAATGAAATGTATTCATTAGCGTACGCATTTGTGGAGTATTATCCTTATTCGATGCGCTCCAGGGGATTGAATCGCAGCGGAGAGGAGCACAGACAGACAGATTCGTTGTCAGATTCAATGGAGAGAATTGAAAGGAATATTGTGGATGTAATAGACTTTATGGAAATATTATTTATTGTTTACTGTTGTAATGTCGCTGCTTTAGTGTTGTGTACACTCTTGGATAGGTAATATAGGTACACATGTGCAGTCGTAAGGTCTCCAACATCGGTTCAAAAAAACGAATGAATTATCAATGAATAAAAAACTGGAAAGGAGAATGGAGAGTGCCAATTTGTTCCATTGTTCCGCTCACTGGACTCCTGGTGTGAGAAACTACACGCTGTTTTCAAAGGAACAATGGGAAATGGGTCGCTGAAAAATACAGCAAAGGCAAAATATTTCCAACTCTTTTTATGTAGAAAAATCGACACCAAAAGCATTAACAAAAGGTAAGTGTGACAGTCATATCTCCATAATAAATATAAGTGTAGATATTCATTCATCTCGTGAAGTTCAGAAACATTTCAACAGTATCTTCTCACTCAAAGGTCATTCTTGAATGAGCTCGGTTTGTTGAAAGTAAAAATATTATACAAATCACAAAGTTCATAGTGCAACCTTATAGCTTATATTCCCTCACAACTTTATACTTGCAATATATACAATGATGCGCCCGTAGAGCACCACTGGAATCTGGCAAAAAGTGCAAGTATTGCACCGTCGTATGTACCTATTCAAAGTAACGTCTGAAGTGCATACCTAATGATACTGGTGAGACGGCATTTTTGTACCTTTCCTTTAAGTGAGCTAGAAACTCTCATGGCAGCAGGATTTTCCCTTGCCTGTGTCAAGTACCTTTTACCGTGCGAAGCAAAGCTGACATTGACATTAACTGCAACTAATAACGATAACATCGCACAAATTCTCCAGTATTCTGCGTCTGATAACATTGAAACAGGAATTTACAATGTTCCTTGTTGTTAGCCTAATCTAAAATTCACTTCTCCTCTAAATACTTGTTGTTTTAAAGTATATGCATAATGCATAATGGAAAGCAGATGTGCATTGGCAAAACAGTTTCAGGCATGATTAATTAAGTATTTAATTTCATTTTAATCACGTATTTTACCTACTTATTTTCCACAAACCTGCAAGTCTCTATCCACTACTGACTGACTGACTAACAAAAATACGTCGTCAGTAGAGAAGTAATGCAAAAGCTTGGCAGTTTCATAAAGAGAAAGTTTTAACTGGAAGCCAATGTTTCACATCAGACCACTCTGGAAGCAGCGGAGCCGGAGTTACTTTAGTCATCGCGTTTCCCTCCGCAGTAGAAGAAGAAAGTTTACCGAAAAGTGAGACAAAATCCCGAGTTAATGTATGCACATGCATAATGTAAACATATTCATGTGGGTCGTCGTCGTCGTGCGTCGCGGTCATGGTAAAGGAGGAGACTCCGCTATAGCTGAGCAACATGAGTGTCTGCTGAGTAATGTACCGTTTTCCTAGACTCGACTCCCTACGATCTGTTTTCCATAACCAACAATAGTTGCCAGACACATTTTAGATAAATCGACCCTGTACGTAATGTGCATTTAAAAAATCAACTCACCTAACCTAAAACATTTTACAATCTTTTCATTGAAATTCCGAAACATGACAGATCATGCAAGAAGCCTCTTTAAAAATAAAGAACGATTATATCATCTGTAAATAACTGCAATCGCTAAATTTTTGCTTCTATAAAAATCACTTGTTTTTGCAACACTCAGATGCTTATGGTAAACGTCAACCTTGAATTGTAAAAGAAAATATTTAGCTACAGTGTATAAAATAAAATCTCCATCAGTGTAACTACAGTGGATACATTTGTGCAAGTTCAACTAACTTTTATCGCAACAAACAACGAAGCATCATTGTCAATAGAGAAGTGAATTTGGATGAAAAGGAGAGAGAAAGAAGCGACAAGAGGATGAGAGAATGAGTAAGAGAGAGCGGTGAGAGGGGAAAATGAAGTAAACGTATAAAAGAGTCTGGCAAGGAGCGTGCTTCCCAACTTCTCCCACGTTGTGCCCTATTATATTTTGTATATGTAATATGAATGTATTTTGTGCATAAGGAGAAGAAAGAAAGAGAAGAACGGGAACTGGGAACGAGAATCATGTATTTTAAGTTAAAACCCATGCGCATGGAGGAAATCAATGGAAGGAAAACCTTACCTTGTTCTTCTTATTGCTCCCTGATTTGCATACAAACGAGAGTCGAGGAGGATCCACACCCGCCTACTCTTTGATTGGCTTTTTTAACCCTCTTCGACTCATATAATAATAATACATAATATATGTACATTTCAAGCAGCCGAGTCGATATGCGTGCACAATTGCGGAGAGCAGAGTTCGTCTTTCATGGAGACGCCAGAGAGCTGGGTGTTGTGGTGAAATTTTCATTTACTCATTCTTTAGAGGATCATTTGCAGGGATATTTGGACTCAATGGAGAAAATGTATGCAAAAAATATATTTATGCTGGAATATTATACTGAACTCACTGTTACTGTATTTTACTGTATTTCGGTTGCACAATATATGCTAAAACACTGTCTGGTTATTAATGGTGTAGTGCTACAGATACACGCAAAAAGATTGTAACTCCTTCGTTGCCCTTGAAAGATTCAAATGTCTACGCAAAAAAGTAGTAAACTATCATGCATCTCATCAATAGGGTTTAAGAGTTGCTAAATTTGACATAAAGTTTGTAAAGCCGTTTTCATAACCTTTTATGTACTGCAAAGTTTCTTTTCCTGATCATTAAACACATTATGACCAGATATTGATCTCACCTCCTCAAGAAAAGAAAATCTGCTTAGAAGCGTTTTGGAGCTGTATTGAATCTGTTTACTGGATTTTTGTATGACCGATAAAAACTTATGCATAATATAATAAAAAATTTATTTGCTCTATTGGAAGTGGATTGAAATGGAATGTACAAACTACACAGCGATTTAATTGTAGCCATACGCTGTTCAAAAACCAAATTTTGTTATTAAACATTTTTATTTCTGGTTCAAAGACAAAAATATACCATACAAAATGAGACGTCAGTTTGATCTGAAGAGTAAATGGTATTGTATTTCCGACACTGTACGAACTTGAGTTCACTTGGTATAATGACTTCAAACCGTATGCAATGTAAAATTATCCTCCGACGTGTCTCTCCTTAGTGCTAGCTTTGTGGTCAGAAATTTATTTCCTATAACCTATGCTTAATGTATATAATTAACCGTGAAAATTATCTCCCAAGACCTGTTATTCGGAGAGAATCTGAGATATTATTTAATAATGATTAGCTTTGTACGGCAAAAAAATAGATGAGCAAAAAAGTGTTTGGGGCATAGCGCAAGAGTCCTCAAATGATACGTAACGTATGTACCTAGTGGATACATTATGCTCACCAGGCAGGATCATTGATTTGGTAGTAGCAGGGGATTGTCCAACAGGAAAGCTCGCAAGCGGAGTCTTTCATTTCCATATTGTATGAGGTTAAAGCATTTGGACTTGACTGGCCATCATCTTGATCACCATCATCATTTTCATTTTGCAGCGAATCGCCACGTTGCCTGTGGGCTAGACAATGAAGTAATAAGTGGATAATGAGAAACCCAGAATGCAGGAATGTAGGAGAATACAAGATTTTGAACTCATTTTTGAGAGCATCATAAGACTTTTGGTGGTATTCGTTTTGTTATAATAACGTGGAATATTTGGAAATATGGACAAACGGAGAGGTCTGCACATAAATTTTTGCATGATCTGTTGCCTTTTCTATGAATAAATACTAAATAAGTTTTTACATCTTGTTTGTTGTAGGTACTTACATTTAGCGTCCTCGAGAGTTTGAAGAAACGGCCGACAGACACATTCACAAAGTAAGTCAAAGCGAGTAGCGTCGGCAAAATAAGAGAGCCACATTTCTTACCTGAACAATTTTACCTTTTTCACCTGCCTTTTGCTTGTCTTCTACCCACGGCCCACGACGATGCGAAGCTTCAACAGTTGATAAAAACACAGAATTTTTGCGCTTTAATCAAAGCGCGGCTTTGAGAAGAGGAACGATACAGATTTATACAATGCGCAATAATATATTATCTGATGTGTTTTCTCAAAAATAATATCCAAGAGATAGGAAAGAGTGAGGAGGTTGCTTTTCTTTAGGAAGTATTTAGAACAATACCAAAAAGACACCAGTATCAAGCATCTTAGTTATCAATATCATCATGAATAAGCACGTCCTTAGTCTTCAGCTAGCAACCGTCATCAGACCACCACCAGCATTTTGGCACACTTGAAAAATGTTTTGCTTACAGTCATGAACTTCTCAAGACTGCCATAATCGTTCTATTTTTTATAAGCTGTTTGATTCTCCACGAGACAGCGAATGTTTGCAAGAAAAAAATATACCGAACTGTGCATCTATTTTACCTAATCCAATCTACGTAAAGGTTGTTGAGTTGAGCCCGTAAATAATACGTAAAAGTAAAAGGGAAGGATTGAAAAATGTCAACTTTTAGGAGTTATGAAAATCGAAGAAAGGCCAAGAAACAATGCGGTGTCTCGATAGATTGCTCTTTAAAGTGCCAAAATAACTAATCAAATAGTAATCAATTCCACAACGTTCTTGAAGAAATACTTTTCCAAATAAAATACTCTAGAAAACAAATTAGAGATATGTTGTCTCTCATAATGCCATAAATGTCATTAATAAAGTATGGGAATTGTTGATCTCGTTCAACCAATTTTTCGCTGTTTGTCGGTGATACCGATTCTAGACAGGTGATCTTTGTCTTATTATTTGTTACACTGACAGTAAACAGCCGGCACACTAGACAAATTATCTTTGTCTGTATTCTCGTTATGGTTCTCTTTATCAGAAGACGCGGCTATAAAAACAAAAGGTGATCTCAGCTTTAGGTAATAATGTTTTTATGGGAATGCCTTTTTGAAACAAACAAAGGGGTAATAACAAATCAATAAAGAGAACAACAAGAGTACCTTTTTTATTTCTTTTATTGTGTGCACCTACAGAGCAGTCTCAATTTGTCATTCAACCATACTTCTTGTCAAACTAAAAGACGCTCTACAAGCCACAAAACATCTTACTTGACAAACAAAAAGCACTCCATTCTTTTAAAGACATTTATGGCCACAGTTACCGCTCAAGACTTGACCTTTCAGTTTCTTTCTTGAGACTTTTATCACTATGAATTTCCAAACAGTTTTATGCTTTTCGAAAGTAGCAATTAGTGACTAGTAAACCGCGACAGCTTTACATACTGGACAAATGCAGCTGGGAGGTAGTGCCAAATTTGTATTTTTTATTGTGAAAATATTAACTACTTTTTACGAGGAAAGTGATGACAATATTACACACCTACCTTTACAGCATGCATTTGCTCGAAGCCTTTCTAATATTTATGTCTTTTGTACTGGACGGGACGGTGAGGCTGATATGATGAAACCGGCAGCGAGAATGATTTAAGCCCCTTTTATTTCCAATCCAGAAGCCGCACCGTCAAAAAAGTTAACCCAAGCGTGTCTAACATTTTCACACTTCCATACAATAAAACAGAGAGCGAGGAGAGGAGTAAATTCTGCCTTGTTCTGATGTCGTCGTTGCTGCCTGCTTTTGTAGGTTTGCGTTTGCTTTTAAGACCATAATGTGTAACTTATTTTATACTACAGTGGACAACTTTTAGTGACAGGCGAAATAATCCGAAATATCCAAGCCATAATAATGCCAAACAACGATGACGATGATGTGGTAAGTTACGTACTTACACATCATGAGCTATAAAATAAGCAGCTGAGAAACAACAAAATTGTCAGGAAAGAGTAAAAAGTGAATTTAGTCTTAATGCCTTTTTGGCCTGCCCAACTTTACACTTACACAAAATCACAACCGTCGTACTCCCTGAAGTACAGAAATGACGGTTCGATGATTGGGACAGTAAGAAGGGAAAACTGTCACTGCCGTGATACTCGTAAATGTTGATTTTGATGGTCTGACACAAACCGACAACGGAACGTTCTTCCAAAGAAGAACCAAGTCGAAGTAACCAGTGTTCATTGGTTTTGCTTCTCTAAAACTTTTCAGTACCAAAGTTCAACTTTGTTATAAGGATTATGAATTAAAAAGACCAGGAAAGTGTGAAAATTTGTGTGATGGAAAGTGACGTTTGTAAATTGGTGCGAGCGTTTAAAGCAAAAGCAAAGAGGAAAGAGAGATTGGTTGTGATGGATGACAGATTGCTAATCAAAAAATTAATGCGCCTGTGGTCTAGAACTTCATC